>JAVHLU010002276.1:0-19758 GCA_036785755.1 Colletotrichum ledebouriae
GTAATAATATATTATTCTCTAACTCTAAAATCCCCTTAGTTACTTAATATATATCTATAATTACTATAGAGTTCTATAACTTAACTATTAATAGTAGTATAGCTCTATAAGATACCCTATTAAGCTAGGAAGACTTTAAGAAAGTACCTTTCTTTCTTTTATACCCTCTTACTCCTTTATTTATAGATAGTAATATAATAAACTTTAGAAATAATAATAACGTTATACTATTTCTTATAATAGATATTCCTTAACCTATTTATAGATTATTAGTATTATCTAGGTCTACTTTATCTAATATACTAGATAATAAGCTTAAATACCTTAGACGGTAGCTTTAGTTATAAGTCTTATAAATACTAAGTTATAGTATAACTATTAAGCTACGCCTAAGAATTATACTTATAGATATAATAGTGCGGAGGACCTGCTCGAAGAAGGGCCACTCTATAGGGTGCGTAACGACCCGCCTAGCTTCCGCTGCTAAGTCTACTTGCTTAGCTATAATATAATAGCGAGTATCCCCTCTAGGGGTATTAATAAGAGCCCTCTTAAGGGCTATATTAATAATATACTCTCTATATATAACGGAGTAGTTAAAGAAGGAGCGGGTTTTATTAATTATATTAATACTAAACTCTCTAGCGAGCTCTCGCGTATTATTAGTATTAAAGGGCGTACCTCGCGCGGGCTTAGCGTTTTTATATATAAGATCTAGTGCTAATATAGTTAAGGATTTATTATAGGTTATAGGTATACCTAGGACTTCGTGGATAAGGAAGAGGGAGAGGTATAAGGCCCTGCTCGTAGTAGAGCTTCTTATACTTCTAGCTATAAGAACCTCTTAGGAAAGACCTCTTTAGTTAAGGAGTTACCTCTTATATAATAATATTCACCTTTAGCACCTTATTAAAAGGTCGACCTTTTAGGTTAAGAAGTTATCTTATATAGTAGCTTTTACCTTGCTAGAAGGTTTAGCGAGGGCGTTATTATCCAGGCCACGAGAGCCTTAGTAGCCCGTTCGGCTCCGATATAATTAGCCCTAGTATAGCGCGCGTCCGACTTTATGCGAGGGTTTGCTTATAAGTAGTAGGAATATATAGGGTTCCTATATTATTTTCCTTAACTAATAGAGGGTATAAGTTAAAATACTTATATAGTATTTCCCGAATTATACCTGCGAACTAGGTGAATTTGTTATAGTCTTTTTGCGAAGGGGCTGCGGCGTAATTCCGAACTCAATACTTATAGATATATTATTATATCTTAAGAGTCTTAGTCCTTTAAATAAGTATAACTATAGCTATATAGACTATATCTAGTAGAGAGTTAACTAATAAGATTAGATCGAGTAGAACACGCCTAAGGGAGCGTATTATTATAACTTCTTATATCTAGTATAATAAGGCGGGTAGTTTTAGCTATATTAAGGATTAGAGTAGGATAAGGAGTATAATAAAGAGAAAGAGGTAGTAAAGCTATTATTAAGATATAACTTATAGTAGAAAATAATTAAACCTAAGGGACTTTCTTAATAATAAGATCGCCCGCTTAGAAGATATTATTAATAAAATACATTTATAAATAGAGTTTATTTATTATTTCTATAAAGTAGTTTTACTTATTTTTTAAGACTCTCTCTTATAATATTATAAAAAGTCTTAAGGGGATAATTAGAATAAGATAAGATAGACTTAGCTATATAGCTTTTAAAAAACTCCCTTAGTATATAGACTTATTATAAGAAGACTATAGAGTAGAGCGTAGAGGAGTAGAGCGTAGCAGACTTTATTATTATTATAATTAATACCTTAATAATCCTATACCTCGTTTTTTAGTATTTTCTTAGCGAATCCGCGCCTAATTTAGATAATCTCTTTTAATTAGATCTGCGAATTATTCTATATATCTTTTAAGCCTACTTTTAATATTCTTACCTAATTATAGGTAGAGTTATATTGTTTGTTGTCTTTTATAGTTCCTACTACTTATAGCCCTTTCTAATATATAGAGTATAATAATATTATTTTCCTTATAATATATCTTAAAGTTAGTAGTATTATAACTTTTATACCTATTAATAATAAGGAAGTAATAACTACTACTTATATATAGTTTTATATCTTAATTAAAATACTAGAGCTAGTCTAGGCCTCTTTTATTTATTATCTATCTATTTTTTAAATATTATAATAACTTAGTTATTATTACGGGCTACGCCCGGGTTAAGCCTACCTAGGCTTCTACCTAGGTTTACTACCTTAAGGAGCTACCCAGGGCCTACCTAGGGCCTACCCAGGGCCTACCTAGTTATTCCTTATAGACTAGCGAAATCTCTACTAGAGAGGAAAACTTCCCCTTTTCCTCTTTAGCTTAAATAAATAGTATTATAATAACCTCTTATTAAATAAACTTAGGTTTATCCCCTTATATATTTAAGCTTATTACTATAATAATAATAATAATAAGTTAAGCGCTACTCCCTAATAGTTAGTAAGATAGTTAATAATAGTATAGCTAAAACTTAAGATAAGCTATTATAAGCTAATTTAATAGTAGTAATAAAGTCCCTCTAGTAATAGTTATAGGAGGTTAAGTAAGGGAATAGCTAATATATAGCTATATAAACCCCTATAAATACTACTAGTAAGGTACTAGTAATACCTAGTATAATATATTAGAAGCTACTACCCCTACTCCTAAAGCTTTTAAGTAAGTAGAAGGAATATACTACCTAGGTATAATAAATAAGATATAAGATTACTATAAATAAGGCGTTTTATACTATAGATATAGAGGTATAGTACCTTATTAACTCCTATTTTAATACCATAGCTTAGTAAGTAATCTCTACTGTCTATAGAGCTAGGGGGGGTAGGGGATAATATAACCCTAAGGATTTTATAACTTACTTAGACTAGATATATAAGGACCTATATATCTAGTTATAAGCTATAGCTTAACTATAAACCCTCTAGTAGAAAGAGAATAAATCCCTAGTAACCTTCTTACTAAGATTTAAGTAAATATTAGCTAATATAAGTAATATAAACTAGCTTACTTAAGTCTAGATCTAACTTCTAGAAGCCTCCCTTACCCTAAGGCTAAGGGACTAGCTAATTACTATTAACTTACTAGCTAATTATAATAGCTAGCTCTTAAAGGTCTAGAGTATTATATAGAAAGTAGAGCGTTAGAAAGTTATTAGTAACTACTTAATAACCTACTAGAAACTTATTACTAAGAATACTAAAGGGGATATTAATATAACTAGAGCTATATATATCTTATAAGTTAAGGAGGTAAGATATTATAACTACTAAAACTCTAGGTCCTCCTTAAGTACCTCCCTAGTATAATACTAATAGCTTTAGAAGGGTATAAGGGACCCCTATACTTATTATATTTATAAAGCTAGAGGTTATATTACTTAGCGCTACTCTAATAAAGAGGACTAGCTACTTAGGGTTATAAAAATAAAGACTTTAAAAGAAAAGCTAGTATACTATAAGGTTATAAATAACTACTAGATAGTAACTAACTCCTTAGAAGAAGATAAGGGGTTAGGAAAAGACTAACTCTAGAGCGAAATTAGGCCCTAGAGCTTATTAAGGAGGAGATATTAGGTTGAGAAGAATATAAATAGGAATAAATAGCTAATAATAAGCTTATTATTATTTAAGGTAGAGTTAATAGAGGATATCTAGCTTATTAAGTTCGGAATTACGCCGCAGCCCCTTTATAAAAAGACTATAATAAATTCACCTAGTTTATAAGTATAATTTGGGGAATATAATATAGGTATTTTAACCTATACCCTCTACTAGTTAAGGAAAATAATATAAGAACCCTATATATTCCTACTAATTATAAGCAAACCCTCTAAATATTACTATATAAAGTTAGGCGCGCGCCATACTGGGGCTAATTATATTAAAGCTAAACGGGCTACTAAGGCTCTCGTAGTAACGCCCTCGCTAAACCTTCTAGCAAGGTGCTACGAAAGCCACTATATAAGATAACTCCTTAACCCAAAAGGTCGACCTCCTAGCAAGGTACTAAAAGTAAACGCTACTATATAATATCTAGCTTATACCCTAGTAAATACTAGGAGTAATACTTATATAATAATTAACCTTTCCCTAGCCTAATACCTCTACTTTTTATATATTAAGAAGAGATATTAACCTATAAGAGGGTATATACTTAGTAGACTATTACTAAGTAATATACTAGGTATAATAGTATTTAACCTAGAAACGAGTAGTTATACCTAGCGTATTTTTATATATATAGTTAATAGCCTAGACCCTAATATCCTCTTAGGGCGCCCTTAAATAGAATAGAGCTAGGTTATTTATAATACTATAACCTACTAGGTATATTATAAGAGGGGATAAATTAGGCTATACTTAAAGGATTAAGAGGAAATACCCCTTATGAAAGAAATAAGGGCTATAAGGTTCCTTAATATACCCTTATTCTTTATAATCTACTAATACCTAATAAGTTAATAGAGTAAATACTAGGAGGGTATTATAGAGATACTAATATAAGCTATTAGCTTAGCTAATATTAAGAAAGCCTTAAACTTAAAACTAAAAGAGGATTAATAATATGATTTACTAAGCTAGGTCTTAAGGGAGTTTCCTAACCTATTTAACCCTAATAAGGCTTACTTATTACTCCCTAAGTAACTAGGGGTAAACTACTAGATTAACCTTATACTAGGACTAGATAGGAGGGAGCTATTACTCCCCTAGGGCCCCCTCTATAATATATTAAGAGAAGAGCTACTAGTATTAAAAAAGACCTTATAAAACCTCCTAGATAAGGGGTTTATTAAGGCTAGTAGCTTACTTATTAGAATATTAATACTCTTTATAAAAAAGCGAAGTAGGGGAATTCGCTTTTATATTAATTATAAAGCCCTTTATATAATTACTAAGAAAGACTACTATCCCCTCTTATTAATCTCTAAGATATTATATTAAGTAAGTATAGCTAAGTAATATATTAAGCTAGATATAATAATAGCTTTTTATAAGTTAAGAGTAATAGAGGGCTACTAGGAGAGAACTATATTCTATACCTAGTATATGTTATATTTAAGTAAGTAATCTACTTACTTAGCTTAACTAATACCCCTACTAGCTTCTAGTAATATATTAATAATACCCTATAAAACTTCTTTAATAACTTTATTATTACTTATATGAATAATATATTAATTTACTCTAATAGAATAAGAGAAGATTATAAGAAGAAGGTCTAAGAGGTCCTCTAGAGGCTAGTAGATATAGGCCTGAACCTTAACCCTATAAAGTATAAGTTCTTAGTTAAGAGGGTTAAATATATAGGGTTTATTATAATAATAACCGTCGTTAGCAACGCTCTCTCTATATCATAGTCAGCGTAAGCCGTACTTACCGACGTTCCCCTAAGGGGCCTGGGCTACCTCTGCCTTAATAGTGCGGAGGACGTGCTTAAAGAAGGGCTACTCTATAGGGTATATAATAACCCGCCTAGCTTCTACTACTAAGTCTACTTACTTAGCTATAATATAATAGTAAGTATCCCCTCTAGGGGTATTAATAAGAGCCCTCTTAAGAGCTATATTAATAATACGCTCTCTATATATAATAGAGTAGTTAAAGAAAGAGCAGGTTTTATTAATTATATTAATACTAAACTCTCTAATAAGCTCTTATATATTATTAGTATTAAAGGGCGTACCTCGCGCAAGCTTAGCGTTTTTATATATAGGGTCTAGTACTAATATAGTTAAGAGATAAGGAAGAGGGAGAGGTATAAGGCCCTGCTCGTAGTAGAGCTTCTTATACTTCTAGCTATAAGAACCTCTTAGGGAAGACCTCTTTAGTTAAGGAGTTACCTCTTATATAATAATATTTACCTTTAGTACCTTACTAGAAGGTCGACTTTTTAGGTTAAGAAGTTATCTTATATAGTAGCTTTTACCTTACTAGAAGGTTTAGCGAGGGCGTTATTACGAGAGCCTTAGTAGCCTATTTAGCTCTAATATAATTAGCCCTAGTATAGCGCGCGTCTAACTTTATATAGTAATATTTAGAGGGTTTACTTATGAGGAGTAGGAATATATAGGGTTCCTATATTATTTTCCTTAACTAGTAGAGGGTATAAGTTAAAATACCTATATAGTATTTCCCGAATTATACCTGCGAACTAGGTGAATTTATTATAGTCTTTTTGCGAAGGGGCTGCGGCGTAATTCCGAACTTAATTATAATAATAAGAGAGGGTCTCTCTTATAACCCTAAGAAACTCTAGGTAATTACTAAGTAGTTACCCCCTACCTCCTAAAAGAGGGTCTAGAGCTTCCTAAGGTTTATAAATTATTATAATATATTTATACTATAATATAGGGATATTATTAGACTACTTATATTACTTATTAGGAAGAATATAATATTCTAGTAAAGAGATAATTAAGAATAAGCCTTTTTATAGCTTAAATAGCTTTTTAATACCTAGCTAATACTCTACTAGTTTAATTTAAAAGATAAGATTATTATTAAAACTAATTATCTAGGATTTATGTTAAGAGAAGTACTCTTATAAGTTAACTTAGAGGGTACTTAGTATCCTATAGCGTTCTACTTATAGAAGCTCTTACCTATAGAGTATAACTACCCTATTTATAATAAAGAGCTCCTAGTAATCCTTTCTTACCTATATATATAGAGAGTAGAGCTATATAATATAATTACTTTTAAGATACTAACTAACTACTAGAAGCTTAAATACTTTATAAAGAAATAGCGCTTTATAAAGTATTAGAGCTAGTAAGTAGAGGAGCTATTCTAATATAATTTTATTATTAAATACCGCCCTAATAAGGAAGTAGTAGCCCCTAATACCCTCTCTTAGAGAGAGTAGGACGCGCTATAAGGGTAGAATAATAAGTAAAAGCAGGGGAGGGTTTTATAGCTAATACTAAACTATACCTACCCCTATAGGGACCTTATAGTTAGCCCCCTAGTAAGGAGAAGTTAGAAGGGCTATATTAATATCCTAGATACTATAGTTTTTAATAGTAACCCTAAACTATAAGTACTATAGCTAGAAACTATAAAGAAGGATATAATATATAAAGCTATATACTATATAGTTACTTACTAGCTTTAGAGCTTCCTACTAGATATAAAAGCTAAGGTTTAAATTAGTAAGTATAATATTAATAGTTAGGGGAGACTAATATTTAAGGGGAGGCTATAGGTACTTAGTAGAGAGGATAATAATAACCTACTAGGGGAGCTCTATATAAAGATTATTTAATAGAGCTATAACTTAAGTATAACTACTTACCTAGGCTATAATAGCATACTAGAAATAGTAAGCTAGTAATTCTATTAGCTAGGATAATTATAAATAATATAGAGATTTATAAGGAACTATAATATTTATAGAGGGATATATATCTAGAGGTAAGCTAAGAGGGGCTTCCTAAAGCCCCTACTAACACCTACCTAGTTATACTTAGACCTCTTAATAGACTTTATTATAAACTTACTACGTATAAAGGATAATACTAGCTAATACTTATAAGTTATAGTAAATAAGCTAGGTAAGTTAGTAATATTAGAGGAGATAGGTATTATAAAAGTAGAAGCTTATACCTACTAGTTCCTTACCTCTTACTTCTAGTTCTATAGGTTCCTATATAGTATTATTAGTAATTAAGGGTCTAACTAAGTAAGCTACTTCTAGGCTAAATTCTACTACCTTATTAATATAAGGAGGCTATTAAATATTATATATTACTTATAGACTAATAGTAATCCTAAGAGGTAGAACTAGGAGATATAAGCTATCCTATAGGTATTTATAACCTAGGTATAGGATAACTAGGAGTAGCTCCTACCTCTACCTAGCTAGCGCTTTATAATAAGGTTAGTAATATAACTAGGCTCTTACTATTCTTCTTAGAATATAAGTACTATACTAACCTTATACTTATAGTAGATAATATAATAAAGGAGGCCCCCTCTAGGGATATAGTAGCTACTCTCCTAGTAATAAGGCTATAGGAAGTAATAGACTTAATCTAAGTAAGTATTATAGCTATCTAATAATATAGCGAGGAGAATATAAACTAGTATAGGATACTTATAGAGGAGTACTAAGTAAGTAATAAGGTTTAGCTTTTAATAGCTAATTATAAGAGCCCTAGGCTTAGTAAGAAGCTATTATAGTTATACTATAAGTATATTATAATTAGGGTCCTAAGCCTATATATTATTAAGTTAGATGTACCTAGTAATATCTACCTAAGGTTTTATATAAACCTCCTCTAGAGGGTACTAGAGGACCCCCTACTTATATAAATAAGAATAAACCCCTAGCTACTACTAATTATAGCTAATAATAATAAATTTAAGTAGTATATAGAGGAGATATATATAGCGCGATAGAAAGTAGTTAGATAAGAGTAGAGGCGCGAGGTCCTAGTTAAGTAAGAAGGGTATATAGAGCCTACCTAGGAGCTTATAGAGGTTATTATAGAGATTATTATAATAAATAGATATAAAGCCCTATATAAGCTAGTTATAAATAATAATAATAACCTAGCCTATACCTAGGGGGGGACTAGCTAGGAGGGGGGATAGTATTATAAGCTATACCTAGGTTAAGCCTACCTAGGCTTCTACTTAGGTTTACTATTTTAAGAACCTACTTAGGGCTTACCTAGGGCTTACCTAGTTATTCCCTATAGACTAATAAAATCTCTACTAGAGAGGAAAACTTCCCCTTTTCCTCTTTAGCTTAAATAAATAGTATTATAATAACCTCTTATTAAATAAACTTAGGTCTACCCCCTCGTAGTTATATAAGAGACTAGATTTAATATACTAAGTAGAGAGGTAATATTAGCTTATAATAATAATATATAGCGGGATACTATAGCCTAATAAGCTAATAGCTTAAATAACTATAACCTATTTATAATTACTAAGCTATATTATTTTTATATTTAAACGCCTTTCTATACTTATAATAACTATTCTAATTATAATCTAGCTTATTATAAAGCTAGTCTTATTAAAGTTATAAATATTAAACTCTATAATACTATATTTTATAATTATATTTGCTATAAAGCGAAACTACGCGTTTATTATATATAGACCTTTATATTAGGCCCTCTTATAATTATATTTATAAAAAAGGTATTTCTAGAGCTATAATTATTACTTAATAAAGTTCGAAGCCTAGCGCTTCTTAACTAGTAGCGCGTTATAGTTAGCGTATAGTTAATTAGCTATATCTTCTATACTACTAATATAGGGAGGAAATAACTAGGAATCTAGATTAAGAATATACTTAACTAGCTTCTTTTCTTTAAGTATAGTTAAATTTTATAAATTAGGTATTATATTATATTATAATAAGATTCCCTTAAGTTATATACTAAGGGTTAAGCGAGGGATAGAGTAGATCTTTATAGCAACTTAGATACTAAGATTAGGGGTTTTCTAGATAGCTTAAAGGGCTAGATTTAATTAAGTATTATTCTTTTATAATCTTATTATAGCGTTATAGTATTTTATAAGTTAAGAGGTAAAATATAGGTTAAACGTAGTTAGGTAGCTAGCTCGCTTATCCAGCTAGCTCGCTTATTAACTACGTTATATAATATCTATTACTTATCATATTATTAGTAGAATAAAATATAAGAGAGTAAGACTTTTATATTAAAATAACTTATACCTATATTTATTACTATTTACTATCTTATTATTTCTATTTACTACTATTTCGCTAAACCTCTTATTACCCTCTTAGTATAGCTATAGGTATACTAAGGAGATAGTTATAAATATACTCGTTTAACCCCGGTTTCTAACCCCTAACTATATATAGGATCCTCGTTATTATACTATTCTTTATATATCGCACTATTTAATTACTATACCCACTATGTACGCGCGTTATCTCGTGTCTAACCGCGTTTTTCGTAAGTTATATTATATACTATGTAGAGTATAGCATTTGCGTCCCAGCCGACGCCGCCACCGCTACCACCAGCCGCGTTTCTCGAGCTAAACAACGGCCGCTATCAAATCGGGCGACTCCACCCGTATCTGTTTCGCAGCTTTTCGCTTCAACCTCGTTCACCCATCGCATACTGCTGGTCGCCCATCTATATAGCGTCGTATTACAGAAACAACAAAATAGAAGGTCTACTCATTTAGCTCTTGATGAATGTTTTTCGGCCGCTTAGACTTTCAGTCAACGACGAAGTGACGCTTAGCTGTCACTGTTCCCGCCCTGTCCAACTCCACAGCAGTGAAGTGAGTCCGATTGTCCGACTGGCTTTTGTGTGGGGTTTCCCTACAGGATTCCGGTATAAGTAAGATATCATGTTACTAGATTTAGGGAAGGAAATGAGACGTGAAAGATGCACATACTGGAGCGCAATCGTTTTTGTGTCTGATTTGAAGGTATCCATGTATCCTTCCGCAGCAGTCGCAAACTTCTGCTGAACTTCGTCGTTGAGAAATTTTCTATGCCAAATGTCTGTCTTTTCAACAAAACCAACTTGTACAACTCGATCCCCTTTCGAAATCTGGGTGACAATTCTGGTTGACAAGACTTTAGCGTTGGACATTTTGAGGGCAGTTGAACAGTGATTTGTAGAATCAACGTGTGATCCAAAACGCAATTTCGCAGAATAACTTGAATGATTAGACAGCTGGATGCATCAGGTTTCAAAGCCGGCTGTGGTTTCAAGCTGATATATAACCCCTATCCCGATCATGGCTCAGCATGTGAGAGAAAGAATACGACTCCAAAGAGAACCCCGCTAGCCTAACTTCGGAGCACGTTGCAGAAACCAAAACGCGCCCTCTCCACCGGTGAGGACTCCTTAGGCGGAGGTGGAATGTGTTCTAGTCCAAGTTGTCCAACAAACCCGACCATGGGCTCATCGTGGTAGTGTAGGTGGCAATGTGTGGAACTTTTTAGAGCTGGAAGTATATATCCTTACCCCTGATAACCTAGCACCCTGTTTTACTATATCCCCTAGTTTATAATCCGCTTCTTTAGCGCTTTAAGGAATTCAGTATGCTATTTATTATATAGCTAGTTAATTTTAATAATATCCTTAGATATTAGATATACTATACGTTCGAACTCTATTTTAATATTATTAATTAACTTAAGATACTCCTTTTTAAGGTATTTTTATTATTATATAAACTTAACTACTATAAGATAGAGCTATCTCTAATTCTTAATTAGGGTAGTATTATTAGGAGGGTAGTTATTAAACTAGTAGTTCTTTTAATACTTAGAGTAATAAATTATAATAAGGGTATTAATAAGATATAGGCGTTAAGGTATCTTAGTAGCTTAGTCTAGATTAATTAGAGATACCTATAGCTTCGTTACTATACTTAAGTACTTTAAAGATTTATTTTATAACCTTAGATTATTTATAGAGGTTTATAGTATCTTATAGCTTATTCTAAGTCTTCTAGTTCAAGGTTTTAATTAAAATCGTTAAGGTAGTTAGTAACTACTACTAAGTTTTTATTTATTATTCGGCGTGGAAAAGGCCCTGTTTTTTTACGGACATAAAGGTTACTAAGTAGTATAGGTGGATCACATATCTATCTGAGTAGCACCAATCTCGAAATAGGCAGTTAAACCCGACCGATCATGTGACAGACCATGGGACTCGGCGACTCGGAACAATGGAATAACCGCCCCAAATAAGCGCGCGCCTGATATCCGTGCGCACGTTCCCGCCCCGCTCAGGCCTGTGGACTTCCCTATCATCACTTCATTCCTCAGCATCGCAAACAATACAGCCTCCGACGCGCGGGTCACACTTTGCGATCTCCAAATCGATCTCGCGTAAGGAACTTTGTCATCTGTATGGCGTCAAGGACAGCAATCAACTTGCAAAGATTGCTTTCACCTCGACGGCTCTGTCGCAGCAAAGTTCAACTTCTGTCAAGCGGCCGACTTTGCCACCATTCACGCCGCCATATCATGTCATTGTCGAAGACCGAGACCTTCTCGGTAGGGTCAGTGCTTCATGGCCGCTCAGGTAAAAGATACGACATCCAAGAGATCCTTTCTGAGCAACGGGACTCGTTACTCTGTGTTTACAGAGCAAGGTGCGTACATTCAACTCATAATATATTTGACTAGCGCAAGTAGCTGAATTTTACGTTAAGCGATGGCGCAGAAAGCTTCGTCCTCAAAAATATGATACCGGGCGAGTTTGAATACCAACAAGATTTACAAAGCTCTTTAGCTTCATGCCCCAACCTGCGGACAGCAATTGACACCATTCCTGCGTTCGAGCTACTTGTCTACCGTTTTCTCGCTGTCGACCTCTTGCAAATGAGCCAGAATCCTCTTTCAAAAGCGAAAAGAAAGTTTATCCTTAGGAGCGCCCTCAGTGGGCTGGTCGCGCTTCATGAAAAAGGAATCATTCACACTGGTAAGTTTATCTAGGGCGACTAACATTAGAGTTGCTGAACCTGAAAACTCACAGACATTAAACCCAACAACATCCTTATCGACTACGAAAACGCTACAAGAGACGACGTTGTGATTCATAGTGTTCAGATTTCTGATTTGGAGGATGCCGTAGTTCTTCCACCCGGCAAGAACCTGAAAGGCTGTCTCTGTGGGAACCAATTGTGGCGAAGCCCGGAGTCTTGGGCCCGAGCCCGGCAGAATACACCATCCGACGTCTTCTCCTTTGGGGTACTAACCATCTACGTAATGCTCAATGACATGATCTTTCGTGTGAGCAATAACGAGCTAAGCAGTGAGGACGCCTGGCGGCACATACTGCGGAGACATATATCGTATTTCGGAGACGAGACTGGCTTTAAGGGTCTACTTCAGCATATCGGCGAGGATAATCCTTTTTTTCAGCGTCTTATCGACCTCGTAGCCGATTTTGATGCAGACAGGCCGAGAAAGCCTTTTGCGATGTGGCATTATGTGGACGCAGAGCTGAGGGATCTGATTACTAAGATGACGAATTTGGATCCAGCAAGAAGAATTACTGCGCGTGAAGCACTGAAGCATCCCTGGTTCCAACAAGCAGATTTAGAGTAGGAGATTTGTGACGGTTAATATAGCCTCACAAATTAATACGACTCCATTTTCCGGGTAACATTTTAAAGTGAGCTCGTAGAAATAATTACCTAGTAGACTAATATACTAGCATAGCCAATTAGGCAGACGTCGTTAGTTAAGGTCTCTAGCACTACTATACTATATTAGCGGGGAAGATAAAAGCCTCTGTTATATATACCCGTTCTAGATATCGAGTTATATAGTATAAGGTATAAAATAACTAATATATTAAGATATAACTTTCTAAGTCTCTATGCATAGATACTTATACAATTTATATCTAAAACTAGCTAATATAAATATTACTTAGTTAGACTAGATTTATTACTTCTTTTTTATATATATTATACTATATTATATATACTAAGGTATTAATCTAATATACTCCTTTAGTTTTAATATAATATAATATAGCTAGCTAGGTTCTCTAATTAACTTTTACTTATTTAAAACTAATATATTTAAGGTTATTTTATTAAGTTCGGAATTACGCCGCAGCCCCTTTATAAAAAGACTATATTAAATTCACTTAGTTTATAGGTATAATTTAGGAAATACTATATAAGTATTTTAACCTATACCCTCTATTAGTTAAGGAAAATAATATAGGAACCCTATATATTCCTACTACTTATAAGTAAACCCTTATATAAAGTCGGATATATACCGCACTAGGGCTAATTATACTAGAGCCGAACGGGCTACTAAGGCTCTTATAGCCTAGAAAAGCTACTACGCGAGATAACTCCTTAACCTAAAAGGTTAACTTTCTAGCAAGGTGCTATAAACGCTATATAAGATAACTCCTTAACTAAAAAGGTTAACCTTCTAATAAGGTAAATACTACTATATAAGAGATAACTCCTTAACCAAGGAGGTCTTTCCTAAGAGGTTCTTATAGCTAGAAGTATAAGAAGCTCTACTATAAGTAGGGCCTTATACCTCTCCCTCTTCCTTATCCACAAAGTACTAGGTATACTAGAAAGGGCTAGAACCGATAGGAACTAGAAAGATAATAAATAACATAACTCTACCTATAAACAGGTAAGAATATTAAAAGTAGGCTTAAAAGATATATAAAATGATTTGCAGATCTAATTAAAAAAGAATATTTAAATTAAGCGTAGATTTACTAAGAGAATACTAGAAAACGAGGTATAGGATTATTAAGGTACTAATTATAATAATACATAAATAATACTAAAGTCTGCTATACTCCTCTTCTATACTCTACTCTATAGTCTTCTTATAATAGGTCTATATACTAAAGGGGCTTTTTAAAAGCTATATAGCTAAGTCTATCTTATCCTATCCTAATTATCCCCTTAAGACTCTTTATAATATTATAAAGGAGAGTTATAAAAAAATAAATAAAACTATTTGATAGAAATAGTAAATAACTCTATTTATAGATCTATTTTATTAATAACGTCTTCTAAGTAGGCAATCTTATTATTAAAAAGGTCCCTTAGGTTCAATATTAAGAAACGTCCTATAGGGCCACATTTATAGTTACTAAAGAGCTTGTTCTATTATAATAAGAGTAGCTATAACGTGGTTACTTATAACTATAGTTAGAGGAACGACCTCCGGAAAAGGGTTACTCTAGAGCTAATATTAGTTATATACTACGCTAGGAGCGGGCGATACTAAAGGTATTATAATATACCCCCCTAGACGTAGTAGTAGCTAGAAAAGCGCCTAACCGCGTAGTATCCCTTAAAATACCTAAATATAAAGCGATATATCTATAAATAACCTATTAATAAGCCTATTTATAAAAAAGATAATAAAATAAACTTATTTATATTAGGTATAAGCGAGGTATAAATAGTCGTAGTTTTCTACCTTTATAACTATTACTATTATTATTATTATAATACCCTTTATTTACTAACTCTTACTAATAGTAGTAGAATCTATTATCTCTTATTAGCTTAGGTAGGGTAGCTACAATTATATTAATTCTAAATAAAATAACCTAGCTACCCTCCTCCCTTCTTAACTCTCCCCTATATATAATATAATAACTATATATATACCTAACTTTAGTTCTAATAATAACCTTATCGCACGCGCATATATATAACTATATTATATAACGATCTTAAAGCTATTATAATATACTAATATATTTATAGATACTTCCTAAAAAGAAGACTAGTTAGGCTATAGCCCTTAAGAAGGTATGCGCTACTAAAAGTAAGAATAAAGCTAGGGGTAGAGGGGCACGCCCTCCTCCCCTGGAGAGTAATAATAAGGTTATATATATATCGTTCCTTCCTATTATTAATATATAATATATTAATATATTATATAGCGAGTAGAAGGAAGTAGAAGTAACCTAGAGAGGGTAGCTCTAAGGGTAAGGGTTTATAGCTTAAGAAGCCCTAGGGTTACTCTTATAGGTAGTCTAAGAGGATAGCTCCTAATAAGTTATAATCCCTTTATTACTATTACTATATATTAGAATATTACTAACCTCGTTATTATTATAATCCCTAAGGAGATAGATAAGGAGGAGAGTACTAGTAAGGGTAGTTTAGAGCCTCCTCCTAGCCCTCCTCCCCCTAGTAGAAGTATAGAAGTAGAATAAGTACCCCTATTTAGTAAGCGCTACTTTTAATATATTTTAAGTAAGCTCTTAAGCTTATTAGATAGAAGGTACTCGCTTAGTATAGTAAGTAAGTATAACTACTATTATAAGGGTAAAGTACCTTATTAATAAATAAGCGCCCCTATTATTATTATAGCCTACTAATATACTAAATCTAAGACTTTAGATAACCTAGTAGTTAGAAAGGTAAAGTTCTATATACGCTTTATTTCTATAACTATCTTCTAATATAACTTATAGACCCTTACTCGTTAGAGAGCTACGCTCTATAAGGCTATTACTACCTAGAAGGAGGAGATTATAGTAATAAAGAAGGGTAGTAATAATAAGGGTTCGGGTAGGGCTCTTAAGGTAATAGGTAGTTCTAGTATATATAGCGTTATCGCTCTATCTCCTGCCCTAGTTCTATTTAGAACCCTAGTAGTTAGCGCGGGTATACCTATACCTCGTCTGCTTACTAGTAACGTAGCTACTATAGTATATTATATAGTTAATAGTCTTATTAATACGTATTTACTAGAAGTATTACTACCCTTATATAATATCCTAATAGATTAGTATAAGCGAATCCTCTAAGGTTAGGTAGTAGAAAATTAGCGTTTTAGAGTAGCTCTTTAGGGTATATTATATTCTTTTACTCCTATAAGAGTAACTTTAGGCTCCCTAGCTAGTAAGCTATAAATTAATTAAGAGTTAAGCGCTACTAGCCCTCCTATACTTATTTAGAGCATCCCTCGTTTATTAAAATTATTCTCTACGTATCTTTTAGATTAAGGAGCGAATAAAACTATTTAAATATCTTATAGTTTAGAACCTTTATAAGACTATTAGCTAGTATATTATTTATTAGTATATATATTATACTAAATAATCCCCTAGCGTGTTCTTATTATAGCTATATATTCTAAATATTAATATGCTATAGCTTAGTTAAGATCTATTCCTTTTTACTTACTATAAGACGAATTATCTATTAGTTATTATAATAAATCTTCTAGATATCGCTAAGTTTAAGAGCGATATCCCTAAATAGCTTCTAAAGAGCGATTACTTCCTTAGTAGTATATTCAAGGCTTAGAAGCTCTACTTCTATTATTAATAATATAACTATAGCTTATTAAATAGCCTTCTACTAGATTAATCCTCTAAAGAGCGAGATTATATACCCTTAAGACGACCTCTATATCTCCTTATTATTTATAAATAAAACGTTACTTATAATTAGTAGTACCTATCTACCCCCTAAGTTACTAAAGCGTATTATAAGGTAATAAGTATAATATAGGTATTATATAACCTAGTTAGTAGTAGAATAATAATAAGGAGCGGGATTTATTAGGAATCTTAAGAGTAGAGAATATATAAAAGCGATATTAGGTTAGATTATAATAATAGTATAGAGTATAGAGCTAATCTTCTCTTAGAAACTCTTTACCTCTAATAGTATTACTACTATTTTACTCTTTAGGAGTAGTAGGTTTAGAAGGGGGGTTACTAGCGCTCTTAAGTTAAGTAAATTAAACTTCTCTATAACCTGCTCGATATATTAGTTATAGGAAAGGTATATCTTTTATATAGCTTAGTTATAAATAACCCTAATTCTAAGATAGTACTTAACCGGGCCTTATTCTTTTAACTTATATACTTCCTTTAGGCTAGTAATTACTCTTTATACTACTTCTTTATAGTTCTTATAAGAATAGGTATATAGGTAGCAAAAGGGGCGGTAAAACAGCCTGAATAATAGATATTAATAGGCTGAGTAATATGGTGATGAAAGCTGATAGATTTAAGCATAAGGAGGTATTTTTCCTGGAATTAATTGATAGAGAAATCGTTGAATATTAATGGTATTAATAATGATATTATTGTTATTGTTTCTAAGTTATAAATCCTACCCTCACGAAGTGAGGGGTAAGATATTCTGAAACGTAACTGCAAAGCAGTAGCTTATTAAGTAGAAATCGCGCTCGGATTACTATGTGGTCCGTGCGTAACTTCTGTATATTTGTAGCTATAAAGCTAAGGATTATAAATATATATATATATATATAAGGTTATTGCTATTATTAGAATTTATATAGATTTGTAAAGTATTTATTCCATAAAGGAAATACTTTTATAGTTATTATTTTATGTTTTATAGTTATTAAAGTATTATTAAACAGATATTATATAGGTATATAACTATATATACTATAGTTATTTATTAAGGCTTTTATAAACCTTATAAGATTATTATAGAATTTTTAAGATATACCTTCGGTATTCTTACACCCCCCCGTAAGGTATATATCTTATTCATATATAGCTTATTATTATATTATATTATATTATATTATATTATCACACTCTCTTTATAGGTTATATACTCTAATATAAAAACTCTTAAAACCTAGTAGGGAAAAATAAAGAGGAAATTCTTAGAGTATTATATAGTAATTACTAGTAGAAAAACCTAAAAACCTAAATATTATAGGTATAAAAAGGAAAACTGGACTTTGATTGTTATTATAGTCTAATAATTTAGATCTATAATGCGGTTATTATTAATTATATTTATATTATTATTATTATTTATATCATTATTATTATTATTACTTATTATACGTAATAGGTTATGAAATTTTATTTTGCCCAAAGGCTTTGTTAATATATCGGCAATATTATTACTAGACTGCACATAAAAGAGGAAAATCTCTTCTTCTATAACTAGATTTCTAGTAAAATGGTATTTAATATTAATATACTTAGCCTTTTTATGGAATTTAGGATTCTTAGCTCATTTTTGAGCTGAGATATTATCTATAAGTATTTTAGGCTTTATAAGGCTTTTATAGCCTAATGTATTAAGTATAAAGTTATAGCTATTATATATATATAGAGCCTCTTTTGCTACATCTAATAGAGCTATATATTCGGCTTCGCAGCTCGATAGGGCTACTGTTTTTTATTTAGAAGAAGAATAGGATATAATATTATATAAACCCTATATAAATATATAAGCTGAGGTTGATTTTCGATTATTAAAATCTCGTGCCTAATCTGAATCCGTGTATCCAATTATATTATTATTATTAGGTATATCCTTACTATAGTTATATATTAAACTATACTTAGGGAATTTATTTATATATCCATATATTCTATTAAGAGCTATAAAGTGCTCTTTAGAGGGATTACTACTATAACGGGCATATATTATAACCGCTAAAGTAATATCTAGCCTTGTTTTTAAAGCTAGGTATAATAGGGCTCCGATTTCTTATTAATATTATAATATTTCCTCTTTAGTTGCATAGTTACTATTCTTATATAACTTTAGATTATTATCTATAGGGGTATAAGCCCTATAGACTATAGTTTTATTATACTTATTAAGTATTTTTTCCCTATACTTCAGTTGTTTTATATGTAGTTATTTATTTATACGGTCTATTATTATTTCATTACCTAGGAAGATACTAGGCTCCCCTAAGTATTGAAGTCTTAAATGCTTTTATAGGTTATTATATATATAACTATAGGTATTATTATTATTAATAGCTAATAGCATATTATCAATATAATAAGCTAAAATAGCTTTATATTTATTTTTATTTAATATAAATACTCCCTTATCATAGGGAGAGACTTCAAAGCTATACTAAAGTAGTATTAACCGTAGGTATTTATACCATAGGCGTGGGCTTTATTTTAAGCCATATAAGGCTTTATTTAGCTTATATATTAAGCTATTATCCGTTGGATTATTATTATTATATATTAATTTATTAGTATTTTTGTTATATGAGAAACTAGTAGGTATTCTCATATATAGATCTTTATCAATATCTGCGTGGGTAAAAGCAGTAGTAACATCAAACTGCTTTAATATATAGTTATGCTTTATAGCAAACATTAATATAAATCTATAGCTTTCAGGTCTATAAGTAGTACTGAAAGTCTCAAGGTAATCTATACCAATATGTTAGTTAAAACCTTGAACTACCCAA
>JAVHLU010002277.1:0-19750 GCA_036785755.1 Colletotrichum ledebouriae
GAGGGCTTACCTTAATACCCCTATAGGGGACTCTATAAGGTATAATAGTATTAGAGCTAAGTAAATAAACTTAGTAATAGAAGTTTAGTAGGTTATTATATACCCTATAGAGTAGCCCTTCTTTAAGCAGGTCCTTTATATTACTAAGGTAGAGGTAGCCTAGGTAGCCCAGGCGAACGTTAGTAAGTATAGCTTATACTAAATAGAGAGAGCGTTACTAATAATAGTATAGCTGCGAAGGCGTTAGCTAGCCTAATTAAATAAGAGGATAAAGATAGTAATAACTTCTAGTAGATAAAGCAGTAATAGAGGTAGTATTTAATAGTAGCGCGGGTAGTGCGCGAGAGGAAAAGTCGATAGTTTCGTAGTCTATTAAATAATTAAAAACTACGTTATTATTAATATAAGGTTAAAGATCGTGAGGCTATTAATAGGCGCGTATAAGTGCGGCTATAGTTAGGAAAGGCTATATATTATTAGGAGGCGCGGAGTTAGAAGGTCTATTACACTTAAGCAGGTAAAATCACTATATAGTGGCTAGAGGCTATAGGTTTATTTATTATAACTAGTCTTATTATATATATTATAATATCTCTAAGCTAGCTAGGCTCTCTTTAATAAACCCCCCTCCTTATCCTCTTAAGGTATTAGATATTTATATTTTTATTTCTCTTCTAATAAACCCTTAGAATCCTCTATACTAAGTACTCTTTTAAGCTATATTTATATCTTTTTAGCTTTCTAGCGTTTTATAAGTATTATTGTTTTATCTTTAAGTATATAAAGCTAAATAATTAAAAGAGTAAGTAAGTATATTATTACTTATATACCCCTTAATAATTACTTAATTATAGTAATTATTAGTATTGATAAGCCTTTTCATAAATAGAGATCTAATTTTTAATAAAGTTAAATTATAAGATAGTTTATTATACGTTAGAAGGTATTTATAACTATTAGCACGGCTATAAAGGTTAGAAGAGAGGTAGAAAAATAGCTAATATAATAAAAGTAGATTTCAGGGGGTGAATAATATAATAGAGTGATCTTTTTCGTTTATTATATAATTTATACAAATAGAAGGGAAAATATAGATATTAATAAGTATATACTTTATAAATACATACTATATCTAAAACGTTAAAAGGCTAGGGGAAAATGTATATATAAGTAAGTAGTAGTTTTGCTAGAGCCTCTTAAACGCTCAGGCGCGCTTTAATATATATAAAACGTTAGTATAGTTTTAGCCAAGTATATAACTACGCTTTAATATATAATATTAAGCTAAAAACGCTTAGATATAGCGCTTTATTTTGCTTTACTACGCTTTAATATCCAGCCTTAATTTTAACCTTAACCTTACTAAAGTATTTAGAATATATTAACCCTGCTTATATTATAATAAAAGGTATACTATTTAATGCGAAATCAGGAGCTAAATCTAAATATATACCTTATCTTACTATATCGCTTACATTTATAGAGGTATATCACTCTAAAGATAAAGTAGTAAAGTAATAGTTTCTATAGTAAAGTAATAGCTTTACTCTATTTCCTATATACCCCCTTAAGGTATATATATAAATACTATAGGTATGTATAGTTTACCTTATAGTAAGGAAATAGTATAAGGAAAAAGAATAATAAACCTTATATATAGGGTAAGGAAAAGATGAACCTTATAAAGGGAAAACGTTTATTTCTAATAGTCTAGTTTTACCTCCGATTTATATATATCAGTTAAACTATTAGAAGGTAAAAAGCCCTTAGGTATAATATTTAATCTAGTCTTAACTAGATCTAATATATTCTTTCTAATAGGCTTAGTTAAGATATTAGCTATATTATCTTTGGAACTAACGTGGTATAATTCTAATAGATTATCTTATGTAGTATTTCTATTAAAGTGATATTTAATCCTAATGTATTTAGCCTTTGTATAGAATTCTAGATTCTCTGCTAGCTTTTGAGCCGCTTAGTTATCTATTAGTACCTTAGGTACCTTAATAGAATAGCTTATAGAAGCCGAGTCCATTATAAACTTATAGCTATTATATAGATAAATACCTTCTTTTATAGCTTTAACTAAAGCTATATATTCAGCCTCACAGGTACTCAAAGCAACTATTTTCTATTTAATAGTATTCCAGATTATAAATTTATATAAGCCTGAATAGAATATATAACCAGAGGTAGACTTTCTATCCTCTATATCTCTAGCCTAATTAGAGTCTGAAAGTCTAATAATATCATTATTAATATCCTTACTATAGTTATACTATAAACCTAGGTCTGGGAACTTATTCAGGTAGGCCCAAATACGGTTCAATGCAATAATGTAGTCTTTAGAAGAGGTTTGAATAATATCAACCTCTTCATCGTTAACCTTATCAGAGTTATTATTATCTTCTTCTTCTTCTTCTTTATTAACTAATAGAGTGGTTCTATTACTCTTTTTAACCAGTTTAGAAGTATTATTTTTATTACCTTTCTTAGCCTTATTATCTTTATCTTTCTTTTTAGATTTAGATAATATATTAAAGGCTTATCTCTATTGTTTTAGAGCCTTATTGAGGTATAGGAAAAACAATCTTCTTCTATATAACCTATCTTTTTATAGTTCTTATAGAATAAGCCTTTAGCTTTCTTCTAGTTATTTTTCTTATTATTTCTAGCCTTAGTTAAAGTAATATTATTACTTAAATCCTCTTCTCTTCTAAATTTATCTAATAAATTAGCGAATAAAGATTCTAGAGTATAAGCTTCTAAATCCTTTCTTAAAGACTAGGTAATATTAGTTTTCAAACTATTATAACTTTCGTCTAAGAAATTTAGT
Source organism: Colletotrichum ledebouriae (assembly GCA_036785755.1). Lineage (NCBI taxonomy): Eukaryota > Fungi > Ascomycota > Sordariomycetes > Glomerellales > Glomerellaceae > Colletotrichum > Colletotrichum ledebouriae. Next base: position 2,837 of record JAVHLU010002277.1, read on the forward strand.
ATTTTAGCTATAATAACCTACTTAGGTAAAGCTAAGTTTTTAATAGCTAGGTTATTAGTTAACTCTTTAACCTTATTAAGATAGGTTTCTAAGTTCTCTAAATCTTCTAGGGTTATAGTAAAGAATTCCTTATAAGTTAAATACTCGTTTATAAATCCTGTAGGCTTATATAGCTCTTTTAATTTAAGCTAGGCCTTAGGAGCTATATTATAGTCCTTAATAACCCTTAGAGGACTATTATTATATAGCAATCTAATAAAAGCTAAAGCTTTAGTATTATTATTAATATTAGTACGTAATAATAGGATTTCAAGGTTAATATTTATATCCTTACTTATAAGTAGGGATTTAAATCAAAGAGCCTATATTTAATAGTTCTTACTACTAGTTAACTTTAGAATAGTTACTTTAGAAATATCTATAGTATATTAACTAATTCAAGAAGTAACTAATAAACTAATGCTTCATATATAAAAGTAATTCTTATTAATATGAAATTAATATATAAAGAATACCTTTTTCACTTTATTATAAAAGTAAACTTATGAATATTAAGTTGATATATAAAGCGTACTTTTAAACTAGAAATTTAAGTAGTTTATTTTCACGTATAATAGAGAGGTTTTCTTAATTAATACTAGATTATTATAATAAGAAATAACTATCCTAAGTGAATATAGTAAAATCCTCTTACTATATTTTTACTTTATAACTAAATAATAAAGTAAAAGTTAATATATATTCTTCTTTTTATACTTATCTTTATATGTATAGCTTCGTATTTTATTCGCTTTAAAAACCGGTTGAAATCGAATTTACAAAGAATATTAATTCATGGGGTCGTTTTTAACTAATTCAAGGGTACTTCTAGAGGGCGTTTAAGGACTTGGGGATAATTTGACTTCGATATTAGGCTTCGTAGGGCTTCGTTTAGCCCTCTTAGCTAGCATAAACTAGTTAGGAAGACGAAGGGCTTCGTAGAGGTAATCGGAGGAGGCTTTATTATATAGATAATTGGTAATGTAAAGCGTAGGTTGCTTAATTAGGTAATCTCGTTAATGGAATAAATCGGGAGATATAATAAACTATCAATATAGCTTATTCAAATAGAAGAATATTAATATAGATTATAGGATTTCGAGTTTAGCCTAAGTAGTATATGGTTGTTCTCTTATGTAAATAATACCCTTAAAAGGGATAGAAATATGCATATAGAGGAATAAGTTACTCTGAAGGGGGTCTATGAGCTAAATAAGTACTAAGCTAGGCTTATAACCTATTAGTATAGCTATAAAGGTTAAAAGAGAGGTAGAAAAACTACTAATATAATGAAGGTAGATTTCAAGTAGTAAATACTATAATAGAGTAATCTTTTTCATTTATTATATAATTTATATAAATAGAAGAGAAGATATAGATATTAATAAGTATATATTTTATAGATCAATACTATATCTAAAGCCTTAAAAACCTAGGGGAAAAGGTAGGTATAAGTAGGTAGTAGTTTCGCTAGAGCCTCTTAAACGCTTAGGCGCGCTTGAATATATAGCGCTAGAGCCTCTTAGAAACTTAGGCGCGGTTTAATATATATGAAATATTAGCTTGGTTTTAGCTAAGCGTATAAGTACGCTTTAATATATAATATAAAGCTAAAAACGCTTAGATATAGCGCTTTATTTCGCTTTACTACGCTTTAATATTTAGCCTTAACTTTAGCCTTAATTTTACAAAAGTATTTGGAATATATTAACCCTGCTTATATTATAATAAAAAGGTATACCATTTAACGCGAAACTAAGAGCCAAATCTAAATATATACTTTATTTTACTTTATCCCTTATATTTATAGAGTTATAGCACCCTAAAGATAAAGTAGTAAAATAATAGTTTCTATAGTAAAGTAATAGCTTTACTCTATTTCCTATAATAACTACTAAGGTAGTAATATTAAAAGGTTACCGATAAGGGGTATACGTATTTATAAATATATATTAAGCTTTTAAATAATATAATCTAGATTTTATAGTAAATTCCTAGCGCCTAGGAATATAGATATAATATTTTCCTTATTAAAAGCCTTATTATAAGCTTAGTAAAAGGTAATAAAGTACCTAGACTTAGTAATATAATTTATAGAGGCTTAGATAAAGAGGTTAATTTTATTACTATACATATACTTTAGAAGCTAATAAAGGGTAGTATCTAATAGCTAGAGTGAATATAATAAATATATAGGTATACTAACTATTATAATACTGGGGAGCGCTAGCTATAGCTAGCTCTAAGGAGAACACTTCCGTTAGTAAGGTTACGCTATAGATAGAATAAATCTAACTAGTAATACTATTGTAAGAATAGGGATATAAGTAGCAAAGGGGATGCTAAAACAGCCTGACTAATAGATATTAATAGGCTAAGTAATATAGTGATAAAGGCTAATAAATTTAAGCATAAGGGAGTATTTTTCTATAGATCTTTGATGGAATAATCTGATATAAAATCATTAATATTGTTGATATTCTTTCTAAGTTATAAATCCTGACCTCACGAAGTGAGGGGTAAGATGTTCTAAAACGAAACTACAAAGCAGCAGCTTCTTAAGCAGAAATCGCGCTTGGATCACTATGTGGTCCGTGCGCAATTTCTATCTATTTATAGCTATAAAGCTAAGGATTATAAATATATATATATATAAGGTTATTGCTATTATTAGAATTTATATAGATTTTTAAAGTATTTATTCTATATAGGAAATACTTTTATAGTTATTATTTTATATTTTATAGTTATTAAAGTATTATTAAAGAGGTATTACATAGGTATATAACTATATATACTATAGTTACTTATTAAGGTTTCTATAACCCTTATAAGATTATTATAGAATTCTTTAAGATATACCTTCGGTATTCTTACACCCCCCCGTAAGGTATATATTTTATTTATATATAGCTTATTATTATATTATATTATATTATATTATATTTCATACTCTCTTTATAAGTTATTTACTCTAATATTAAAACTCTTAAAACCCGGTAGGAAAAATAAAGAGGAAATTCTTAGAGTATTATATAATAATTACTAGTAGAAAAACCTAAAAACCTAAATCTTATAGGTATAAAAGAAAAACTAGACTTTTATTATTATTACAGTCTAATAATATAGATCTATAATGCGGTTATTCTTATTTATATTATTATTATTATTATTACCTATTATACGTAATAGGCTATAGAATTTTATCTTACCCAAAGGCTTTATTAATATATCCGCAATATTATTACTAGACTGCAAATAAAAGAGGAAAATCCCTTCTTCTATAACTAGATTCCTCATAAAATAGTATTTAATATTAATATACTTAGCCTTTTTATAAAATTCAGGATTCTTAGCTAATTTTTAAGCTAAGATATTATCTATAAGTATTTTAGGCTTTATAAGGCTTTTATAGCCTAATTTATTAAGTATAAAGTTATAGCTATTATATATATATAGAGCCTCTTTTGCTATATCTAATCAAGCTATATATTCGGCTTCGCAGCTTAATAGGGCTACTATTTTCTATTTAGAAGAAGAATAGGATATAATATTATATAAACCCTATATAAATATATAAGCTGAGGTTAACTTTCGATTATTAAGATCTCGTGCCTAATCTAAATCTATAAATCTAATTATATTATTATTATTAGGTATATCCTTACTATAGTTATATATTAAACCATAGTTAGGGAATTTATTTATATATCCCTATATTTTATTAAGAGCTATAAAGTGCTCTATAGAGGGATTATTAATATAATAGGCACACGTTATAACCGCTAAAGTGGCCTCTAGCCACTGCATAGTGATTTTACCTGCTCAAGTGCAATAGACCTTCTAACTCCGCGCCTCCTGATAATACATAGCCTTTGGTTATGTGATTATAATTACCGACTACCTTTCCTAACCATAGCTATACTTATATATACCTATAGCCTCACGATCTTTAACTTTATATTAATAATAACGTGGTTTTTAATTATTTAAACTATAAAACTATCGACTTTTCCTCTCGCATACTACCCGCGCTGCTAATACCGCCTCTATTACCGCTTCGTCCGCTAGAAGTCGTTACTATCTTTATAGTCCTCTTATTTAATCGGGTTAGCTAACGCCTTCGTAGCTATGCTATTATTAGCAACGCTCTCTCTATATTAAAGCAGTCGGCATAAGCTATACTTACTGATATTTAAGCCCTAAGGGGCCTAGGCTACCTCTACCTTAATAGTATAGAGGACCTGCTCGAAGAAGGGCTACTCTATAGGGTATATAATAACCCGCTTAGCTTCTACTACTAAGTCTACTTACTTAGCTATAATATAATAGTAAGTATCCCCTCTAGGGGTATTAATAAGAGCCCTCTTAAGGGCTATACTAATAATATACTCTCTATATATAATAAAGTAGTTAAAAAAGGAGCGGGTTTTATTAATTATATTAATACTAAACTCTCTAGTAAGCTCTTGCGCGTTATTAGTATTAAAGGGCGTGCCTCGCGCGGGCTTAGTATTTTTTTATATAGGGTCTAGTACTAATATAGTTAAGGGATAAGGAAGAGGGAGAGGTATAAAGCCTTGCTTATAGTAGAGCTTCTTATACTTCTAGCTATAAGAACCTCTTAGGAAAGACCTCTTTAGTTAAGAAGTTACCTCTTATATAGTAGCATTTACCTTTAGTATCTTACTAGAAGGTCGACCTTTTAGGTTAAGAAGTTATCTTATATAATAGCTTTTATAGCACCTTACTAGAAGGTTTAGCGAGGGCGTTACTACGAGAGCCTTAGTAGCCCGTTTAGCTCTAATATAATTAGCCCTAGTATAGCGCGTATCTAACTTTATATAGTAATATTTAGAGGGTTTACTTACGAGTAGTAGGAATATATAGAGTTCTTATATTATTTTCCTTAACTAGTAGAGGGTATAGGTTAAAATACCTATATAGTATTTCCCGAATTATACCTGCGAACTAGGTGAATTTGTTATAGTCTTTTTGCAAAGGGGCTGCGGTGTAATTCCGAGCTCAATAACCGCTAAAGTAATATCTAGCCTTATTTTTAAAGCTAGGTATAATAGGGCTCTGATTTCATATTAATATTATAATATTTCCTCCTTAGTTATATAGTTATTATTCTTATATAACTTTAGATTATTATCTATAGGGGTATAAGCCCTATAGACTTTAGTTTTATTATACTTATTAAGTATTTTTTCCATATACTTCAGTTATTTTATATATAGTTATTTATTTATACGGTCTATTATTATTTTATTTCCTGGGAAGATACTAGGCTCCCCTAAGTATTAAAGACTTAAATGCTTTTCTAGGTTATTATATATTTAATTATAGGTATTATTATTATTAATAGCTAATAGCATATTATCAACATAATAAGCTAAAATAGCTTTATATCTATTTTTACTTAATATAAATACTCCCTTATTATAGGGGGAGACTTCAAAGTTATACTGAAGTAGTATTAACCGTATGTATTTCTACTATAGGCGTAGGCTTTGTTTTAAGCTACATAAAGCTTTATTTAGCTTGTATATTGAGCTATTATCTATTAGAGTATTATTATTATATCTTAATTTATTAGTATTTTTATTATATAAGAAACCAGTAGGTATCCTCACATATAGATCCTTATTAATATCTACGTGGGTAGAAGCAGTAGTAACATCAACCTGCTTTAATATATAGTTATGCTTTATAGTAAATATTAATATAAATCTATAGCTTTCAGGCCTATAAGTAGTACTAAAAGTCTCAAGGTAATCTATACTAATGTGTTAGTTAAGGCCTTGAACTACCTAACGGGCTTTATATCTTATATTATTACTATTATTATTACTATTACTATTATTATTATTATTATTATTATTATTGTTTTTATATTTTAGGTATTCCCTTAAGACTGGGACGTCTTGAAGGGTGAAAAGTGCACTTTCTTCATATTCAACCCAATTATATTGTTTTTTCGCTTCTTCTGCTATAGAGGGGAGTTGTATTATTAACTTAGATTTATTTCTACTTTTATTACTAATAGTAGTACTCTCCGAATTACTACCCGCGCAATCTCTAGGTAATAATTTATAGTTATCCTCTAGAACGTCAGACAACTAGTTATTACTAGTATTATTATTAGTTATATTGTCATTGATGTTATTATTATTATTATTTATATCCTGAAGTTTATTATTATTATTATTATCTTTATTGATACCAGCCTCAATAGCTGGATTCGGTAAAGAGTTATTACTAGGATATAGGGGAGATATCTTAGTATTATTATTATTATTATTATTACTACTTTTAGTAGTATTATTATCGAATTGGGATTTAATATATATAGGTAACTCTTTCTATTGAGTAATAAAGGTGTTTTCTAATATAATAACGTCTCTCGACTATTACACCTTTTTATTATTAATATTATAGTTCTTATAACTATTAGAGCTATAACTATCAATAGCTCCCTTTAAAGCTCTAGGGTTAAGCTTCTTTATTAACGGATTATAATTTTTATAGTAGCCTAAACTACCCTATACCCTTATATTATTTATATTAGGCTTTCGTTTATTCTTTAACTTAAAGGGAGTTTTATATTAAGTAGCCTTATAAGGGGATCTATTATATAGATATATAGAAGCAAGAACTGCTTTACCCCATAGGTTTAAGGGTAGACTAGAGTTATATAAAATAGCCCTAGTTTTATTAATAATAGTGCGTATAATACGCTCTATTTATCCGTTTAGTTCATAGGTATAAGGAGGTCTGATATTATAGATAATCCTACTATTTATATATATATTTTTAATACGTTTATTAGTAAATTCTAGTCCACTATCCGTATTGAATTCTCTTATACGCTTATTATTATTATTATTATTAACTTTAGCCTTAAATTCATTAAAGGCTTTAGTAATAGACTCTATAGTCTTATATCTTAATAGTTTTCCCCACGCAAACCGGGAATATTTATCAATAAATATTATAAACTACCTATAGTAATTATAGGTTTTAGGGCTTATAGGTCCACAAAGATCTGAGCCTATATAATCTAGATAATCTAGATCTTTATTATATATTAATTCTTTATTAACATTAATAATAAACTTACCCTTAAGGCAGGCTTCACAAGGTAGAAGATTTATTATATTCATAGCCTTATTATTATTATTATTATTTATAAGGTTATTATTTATTTTAGTATTATCTGAAAGATCTTTAAGATATTTATAGCTTATATAACCTAGGCGGTCATGCCATAGTTTATATAGATGTTTATTATTATTATTAGTTATAGATTGCATATAGAGTAGGTTATTATTATTATTATTATTATTATTCCTCTTTAAGGGGGCTTTATAACCCTGATTTAAGGGTATTTTAAAGAGATAGAGGTTATTAGACTTATAGCCCGTAGCTATAGTATAGTTATTATATATTGTTGAGAAACGTCCTATAGGGCCACACTTATAGTTACTAAAGAGCTTGATCTATTATAACGAGAGTGGCTATAACGTAGTCGCTTATAACCATAGTTAGAGGAACGACCCCTAGAAAAAGGTTGCTCTAGAGCTAACGTTAGTTATATACTACACTAGGAATAGGTAATACTAAAGGTATTATAATATACCCCCCTAGACGTAGCTATAGCTAGAAAAGCGCCTAACTACGCGGTATCCCTTAAAATACCTAAATATAAAGCGATATATTAATAAATAACCTACTAATAAGCCTATTTATAAAAGAGATAATAAAATAAAGTTATCTATATCGGGTATAAGCGAAGCGTAAATAGTCGTAGTTTTCTACCTTTATAACTATTACTATTATTATTATAATACCTTTTATTTACTAACTCTTACTAATAGTAGTAGAATCTATCGTCTCTTATTAGCTTAGGTAGGGTAGCTACTATTATATTAATTCTAAATAAAATAACCCGGCTGCCCTCCTACCTTCTTAACTCTTCCCTATATATAATATAATAACTATATATATACCTAACTTTAGTTCTAATAATAACCTTCTTATACGCGCGCGCGTACGCCTATAACGCGCGACGATCTTAAAGCTATTATAATATACTAATATATTTTTAAATACCTCTTAAAAAGAAGACTAGTTAGGCTATAGCCCTTAAGAAGGCGCGTACTACTAAAAGTAAGAGCAAAGCTAGGGGTAGAGGGGCGCACCCTCCTCCCCTAGAGAGTAATAATAAGGTTATATATATATCGTTCCTTCTTATTATTAATATATAATATACTAATATATTATATAATAAGTAGAAGGAAGTAGAAGTAACCTATAGAGAGTAGCTCTAAGGGTAAGAGTTTATAGCTTAAGAAGCCCTAGGGTTACCCTCCTAGGTAATCTAAGAGGATAGCTCCTAATAAGTTATAATCCCTTTATTATTATAACTATATACTAGAATATTACTAACCTCGTTATTATTATAATCCCTAAGGAGATAGATAAGGAGGAGGGTATTAATAAGAGTAATTTAGAGCCCCTTCCTAGCCCTCCTCCCCCTAGTAAAAGTATAGAGGTAGAGTAAATACCCCTATTTAGTAAGTACTACTTTTAGTATATTTTAAGTAAGCTCTTAGGCTTATTAGATAGAAGGTACTTACTTAGTATAATAAGTAAGTATAATTACTATTATAAGGGTAAGGTGCCTTATTAATAGATAAGCGCCCCTATTACTATTATAACCTGCTAATATATTCAAGCTAAGACTTTAGATAACCTAGTAGTTAGAAAGGTAAGGTTCTATATACGCTTTATTTCTATAACTATCTTCTAATATAATATATAAACCCTCGCTTATTAGAGAGCTACGCTCTATAAGGCTATTACTACCTAGAAGGAGGAGATTATAGTAATAAAGAAGGGTAGTAATAGTAAGGGTTTAGGTAGGGCTTCTATAGTAATAGGCAGTTCTAGTATATATAGTGTTATTACTCTATCTCCTGCTATAGTTCTATTTAAAACCCTAGTAGTTAGTATAGGTATACCTATAGCTCGTCCGCCTACTAGTCATATAACTACTATAGTATGCTATATAGTTAATAGTCTTATTAGCACGTATTTACTAGAGGTATTACTACCCTTATATAATATCCTAATAGATTAGTACGAGCGAATCCTCTGAGGTTAGGTAGTAGAAAATTAGCGTTTTAAGGTAGCCCTTTAGGGTATATTATATTATTTTACTCTTATAGGAGCGACTTTAAGCTCCCTAGCTAGTAGGCTATAAATTAATTAAAAATTAGGCGCTACTAGCCCTCTTATACTTATTTAGAGCGTCCCTTATTTATTATAATTATTCTTTATATATCCTTTAAATTAAGGAGTGAATAGAACTATTTAAATTTCTTATAGTTAAGAACCTTCGTGAGACTATTAGCTAGTATATTATTTATTAGTATATATACTATACTAAATAATTCTCTAGCGTATTCTTATTATAGCTATATATTCTAAATATTAATATACTATAGCTTAGTTAAGATCTATTCCTTTTTACTTACTATAAGACGAATTATTTATTAATTATTATAGTAAATCTTCTAAATATCGCTAAGTTCGAGAGCGATATCCCTAAATAGCCTCTAAAGAGTAATAATCTCCTTAGCTATATATTTAAGGCTTAGAAGCTCTACTTCTATTATTAATATTATAACTATAGCTTATTAAGTAGCCTTCTATTAAATCGGTCCTCTAAAGAGCGAGATTATATACCCTTAAGATAACTTCTATATCTCCTTATTATCTATAAATAAAGCGTCGCTTATAATTAGTAGTACCTATCTACCCCCTAAGTTACTAAAGCGTATTATAAGGTAATAAGTATAATATAGGCACTATATAACCGAATTAGTAGTAGTATAGTAATAAGGAGCGGGATTCGTTAGGAATCTTAAGAGTAGAGAATATATAAAAGCGATATTAGGTTAGATTATAATAGTAATATAGAGTATAGAGCTAATCTTCTCTTAGAAACTCTTTACTTCTAATAGTATTACTACTATTTTACTCTTTAGGAGTAATAGGTTTAGAAGGGGGGTTACTAGTACTCTTAAGTCGAGTAAATCGAACTTCTTTATAACCTACTTAATATATTAGTTATAGGAAAGGTATATTTTTTTACATAGCTTAGTTATAGATAACTCTAATTCTAAGATAGTACTTAACTAGGCCTTATTCCTTTAACTTATATACTTCCTTTAGGCTAGTAATTACCTTTTATACTACTTTTTTATAGTTCTTATAAAATAGGATAAGGAAGTTATTTATATAGAAGATAATAAGGACCCTCTTCTTAGTTAACTAGAAGAGATACGGGTCTTTACGTATAAGCATAAGGCCTAAATACTAAAGGGTTAAGGAGAACTCCTTATATTAAAGTAGTAGCGCGTCCCTTAGCCTATAGAGCGCGTAGCGTAGTTTAATATACTTCCTAGGCTACTTAAAGCTATCTAGTAACTTATAAACGATTAGGTTTTTATTTAGATCCTAAGAGGCGTTTAGGAACGCGTTAATAATATTAAATTATTTAACTTTAAGGTTAAATTATATAGTAATTACTATTGCTACCCTAAAGGTATAAATAGCGAGGGTTACTATATAAGTCTATTCGAGGGGCGACTTCTCTTACTAATTACCTCGAATATAGATACTTGCTTTATACTAGTTAAGGATATTATCCTTATTAAATTTATAGGTAAATACCTACTTTAAAGGGATTAATCTCTTTATTATTATCTCTTGATTAATAACACGCTATATATCTATTTATTATAATTTACCTATCTTAACCTTAGCTACTTCTTTAAAGTAAGTTTAGAGTACCTATAGGAGGTTTAAAAGTTCTTTTTATAAGCGAGGTAGCTTAGTAAGGTTATTAGTAGTAAGACGTTTATAGATTATTATACTTATACGAGCGAGTTTTACGCTATAAATAGCGGTATAAATATAGCTATAGAGCGTATAGTACCCTATATTAGCTTCTAAAAAAGCCTTCTACTAATTAGGTATAAAGGTCTTAAAGAAGCTAGATACCCGCTCCTACTCTATATAGTATTAGAGTAAAAACTAGTAACTAGAGCGGGATTTGCTTTTTACTATTCCTAGTTATAAGTTACTAGGTAGTAGATTATATAGTTATTAGCTTTAATAAGTTTAGCTATAGCCCTCCTAGTTATATACCTAGTTAGACCTCTATTTAGTATTAGCCCTCTCCTCTCTATCTTAGTATAGCTATACTAGTAGATTTAAGGGCTTATTATCTAAAGGTTCGTTCTTATTACTCTTACTTGCTTTAGAAACGTATTATAAAGTAGGGAGTAGTTTAATTATAATATAATCCTCGATCTATTCCCCTTTAGAATTAACTTCCCTAATAGCTTTATATATATAGTTTATTTCTAGTATATACGCTATACCTACTACTCTATCTATTAGGGCTAGGCTTTTATTTAGCTCTAGTATAGGATTAGGGGATAATAGCTACCCCCCCTTCTAACTTACCTATCCCTTTAGAAGTTTTAGAATTCTCTATTTAGAGACTTAGTTATAAGAATAAGGGTTAGTATAAGTAATTATTTAGTTATAAGTATTAATATAGCTTTAACCTTATTTATAACGCCTAGGATCTAAAGTTTAAAGTTAACTTATAATATAAGCTCTTTAATCTCTTCTACTATCTTATAGATAATATCTTATACGATAGCCTCTTTTACCTTATCCTTTATATAGAAAGTCTATGTATTAAACGTTATATTCTATATAATAATAACTATTTATAATATAGGGATCTAGACCCTATATAGGTTATAGGCGTTTAGAATATATCCTACTAGGTATCTAATATATCCCTAAAGTATTACCTTAAAGTCTCTCTTATTAATTCCTCTTTCTTATTCCCTCTTAAGGGGGTATATATAGTAGCTATAGGCGTATATATATCCCTAGTAAGGGCGAAGGTTATGGGTTAGGGCTGCTCTATTATTAGGTTACTACTAATAAAAGTACTAGCAGAACTATTCCTCTTTAATCTATAGTAGCGAACGCTAGTCGTAGTATTTAAGTAGGCTTATATTATAAAGCGTTGTTACTACTAGTACTATCTTAGCCTATAGTTTTATAAGTAAGCTAGCTATAGTAAGTATTTTAATTATTTAAGTTATAACTTCCTAACTAGCCCGTTCCCCTCTGCTATTCGGTTCCTTTATATATAGAGGAGTTATTCTAACCTCTATTCCTTCTATATAGGTCTAATCCTTATATCTTATATAGCTTATAAGTAAAATTACTAACCTCTTAATATCTTATCTAATCTTATAAATAGAAAGTCCCTTTTATTAATATACCTATTGCTTAAAGGTATATAGAGCGAGTATAATACTATTATAGGTCTTATTAACGCGTGGAAATATAAAGAGCTAACTAGTATATTTATCCTTAATAATAAGGAGCTATTAGTTCTAGTTAAAGCCTTTAGGGTAGTTGAAGAGATCCTATATAATTCTATAGTAAGGGTATATTACTTTATCCTCTAATATTTATCTCGAAATTACTTATTTAGTATATATAACTATATAATATTAGTACTATAAGCGCGTTAGGCCTTTAATCCTTACCCCCTAAGTAGTATATACTAGCTATTCTAGAGCCTTAGGGCTAAGGTGCTCGCTTTATAGGTATTAAAGTATTACGTCGTCGCTCCGGTCTAGTAGTAGTATAAAAGAGGTATACTTATATATTATAAGTATATAGTTTATATTATTAATAATAGTATTAATACTTCAGGGGATCTACTTAGGAATAGAGTATAAGGAACGAGGCTTATATTTAAGGAAGGCGAGGTTCGCCTTCCTAACGAGTTTCTTAATTATAACGCTATTCTTATAGGTTCTAAAGCGAAGTATATAATTATACCTTAAATACTAGATACCTATTTTCTAAAGTAGCGCTTTAGAGATAGTATTAATATAAAGGTTCTCTATATATCCTATATTATAGAGCATAAGGTCCTCTATATTCGCGCTTTTTAAGCTATTAAGAGCGTTCTTAATAATCTATATACTTTTTATAATAATTAGGTATAATACTATTCTAGAATTAACTTATTCTCTTTTATAATACCTAATTAAGGAGGGGATAAGTAGGGACTTATTATTTATAAGGTATATCCCTCTATAATTATCTAGGACTATAGACTTATATAATATATAAGGTCCTAAGTAGGGGGTTATAAAGATACTTAGGTGCTCTTCGTCTAAGTTAACTATATTATCCTTAACCTTATTTAAGAGGGCTATATAGAAAGTAACTACTACTATATTAGTAGGGTAATTTAGAGCTACGTTAGATTTCTTAGACGAACCCTTATTACCTCCCTTATTATTTTAGTAGTTCTTACCCTTATAGGGTATAGCATATAGCTAGCCCTTATAAGCGAATTCCCTATGAAGATTAGTAAAGCGTAGGTTATTATTTAACTAGTTATAGATCTAAGCTGCTTATATATCTATTACTAATATATAAGGGCCCTTCTAGTAACGTCTAGTTAAGGCGGCTTCTAAGTAGTTATAATTAATACTTAGCTATTAATAGCTCGACCTATATAGGTACTATTTATTACTAGGTAAGTTACTAGTTATAGGAATGTTTAATAGGTTAGCCTTATCTATATAGCTAGCTAGCGTTATAAAGACCCTAGCGCTTTATCCTTATAATCTCGAGTAGAGTATATCCTTATATAAGAGGTTCTTAAATATATTAATATATTAGCTTATATTAGAGACTAGTATCCCTACTCGCTCCTATTTAAGGATATTTATAATTTCTATATTAGCCTAAGTAAGTATAAAGTAATAACTTACTACTTAAAGAAAAGTTTTTAAAGCGAGGGTACTACTTACTTTAAGAAGCTTAAGCTAAGTAGCGTAGAGGTAAATACCCCTAAAGTCCTTAATCTAGGCGTTAGGATTAATACTCCCGTTTGCTTTCTCTAGGACTTAGATATACTCCTCTTAAATAGTAGTAAGGGTATTAGCCTCGCTTAGAGCGTAGTAATATTTAAGATTAATAATAAGGCTACGTAGGGTTATATCCCCTTTAGCGAGAAGTTTTATATATATAAATATAATAATATTATAAGTAATAGTCTCTATAACTAGATAGTTAATCTATTTAAACTCCTAGTCCTTATAGGTTTACTTAGACTCTTATATAGTAAGTAAATAAAAGTGCTCTAGGTATTATTCCTATATACCTATAGTATTCTTATTAATTATAACTAGGGTAGTTAGAGGCTAAAGGGGTTATAATTTATTTATTTATATCCTAGTAGTAGACTTAGGAGTAGTATTAGAAGTAGCTTCTTCTAGAGCCTCCTAGTTAAGTAGAGCGATATATTAATTATAAGTGCCCTTCTCCTATAGGTACTAGGTATTAATATCCTAGTTTTACTTAGTAATATATAAGTTAAGAGTTAGAGTTTCTAATAAAGTCTTACCTAGGTATATAAATCCCTTAGGGTTATCTAAGTTAATATACTTCTAGACTCTAATAGCTTAGGCTTTAGCTTAGATTATAATATACTAGGTAGCGAAGTCCCTATATATAGTTAGCTAGTATAATACTATAGTAGTAGTAATAGAAGATATTATAGTTAAGGTTATTTAGAGATAGAGGGTTTATAATAATAGAGGATTATATATAATAAGGAGGAAAGAAGGAATAAGAGAGAGGAAGTTTTAGTAAGTACTTTTAATAATAAAGGCTTATTTTAAAATAGTAGTTAGGGGTCTAGTTAGAGCTAGGCTTATAACTATTAAGAAATATCCTATAGGGCTATATTTATAGTTACTAAAGAGCTTAATTTATTATAACGAGAGTAGCTATAACGTAGTTACTTATAATTATAGTTAGAGGAACGACCCCTGGAAAAAGGTCGCTCTAGAGCCGACGTTAGTTACGTGCTGCGCTAGGAACGGGCGATGCTAAAGGCATCATAATATATATATTATATAGAATAGGTTTCTGCTATATAATAGAGGCTATACATATGTTATTAAGTCGACTTTAACTAAGTAAATTAATACCTAGTTCAGGTATATAATAGACGTCTTTTAATATTATTTTATTCTTATTAGGGAAAATATTTAAATCTCTCCTTATAGTAGTAGTAAGCTGATTTGCTTTGCCCTACTTTATAGAGGTATTTATAGGCTTTTTGCTATATAAAAGAGGGTGATTTTTAACTATATGGATAGTAGCAGCGGTATTAATATAGAATATAGTATTAATTTAGTTATAACGCCTTAATCCTAAGTCCTTTTCCTTAGTTATAATACTCTATTAAATCAAAGTACCTAAGGTTATATTATTATTAATATTATTATTATAAGGATTATAATGGGAGATATTTATGTTTTTAACCTCCTGATTTTTATTAGAGTCGTTAAGATCTATAGGATCTTCGTTTTGATTAACGTTTTGATTAATAGATATATAGGGGGTTATTAAAGTATTATTTGCATCTTCTACTTCTTCTATTACCCTTGAGGTAGTTATATTAGCCTCTTTAGTAGTAGAAGTAGAAGTTTTATTTATTTTATTGTTTTTATTCCACTATACTAGGGCCTTTATATTGTAAAATAGCTATATATAGCTAAGAGCCTTATTATTTGGATCTATATTATTATTATCTATAGGCTTAGATAAGTCTATAGTTATATCTTTACTAATAAGTAGGGCCTTAATACGTATAGACCAGACTTTATAGTTATTAGATCTAGATAGCTTAGGAAGCTATACTTTCAAATCAGACATTATAATAACTTTAAGAGTATAATATATAAGCTCTAATAGAGTATATAGATCACAATAGTAAGATAAGATAGTTATATAGCTTAGTAGTATTAACTATAGCTTTATTATTATATATATATAGTTAAAACCCAGAGGTTATAGGTTTAACTCGTGATATTCCTCCTCTTTTAATTCAATCCTCTTCTATAGAAGACTACCTAGTAGGTAAACCTTCTATAGTTAGGATAATATCTAGTATATAGCCTATATTAGGCCTCGTTCGAATAGCGGTATAAATATAGATAAACTAAGACTTATATAGGCTTAGGGATAACTTGAAGATATAATTACGGGGAGCAAGGTGAAATGGTTTTACTATAATATCATCTTATTTTATAGTAATAGAGGTATCGATAGTAGTATAATTAAATCGATATAGGTTCTAAATAGCTTCTCGTAGGAGGCTTCGATCTTTTAAGTAAGGAGGACGTTAAATAGGTATCAGGTTATCGAAAAGGTTAGAGCTAGGCTTATAACCTATAAGAATAGGGATATAAGTAGCAAAGGGGATGCTAAAACAGCCTGAATAATAGATATTAATAAGCTAAGTAATATAGTAATAAAAGCTAATAAAATTAAGCATAAGGGAGTATTTTTCGATAGATTTTTGATAGAATAATTTAATATAAAATTATTAATATTGTTAATATTCTTTCTAAGTTATAAATCCTACCCTCACGAAGTAAGGGGTAAGATATTCTGAAACGTAACTACATAGCAGCAGCTTATTAAGCAGAAATCGCGCTTAGATCACGATATGGTCCGTGCGCAACTTCTATCTATTTATGGCTAAAAAGCTAAGGATTATAAATATATATATATATATATATATATATAAGGTTATTGCTATTATTAGAATTTATATAGACTTTTAAAGTATTTATTCTATAAAGGAAATACTTTTATAGTTATTATTTTAGACTTTATAGTTATTAAAGTATTATTAAGGAGATATTATATAGGTATATAACTATATATACT
>JAVHLU010002278.1:0-19745 GCA_036785755.1 Colletotrichum ledebouriae
CTAGAGGGGATACTTATTATTATATTATAGCTAAGTAAGTAGACTTAGTAGTAGAAGCTAGGTAGGTTATTATATACCCTATAGAGTAGCCCTTCTTTAAGCAGGTCCTCTATACTATTAAGGTAGAAGCGGCTAAGGCCCCTTAGGGGAATATTAGTAAGTACGGCTTATGCTAACTACTTTAATATAGAGAGAGCGTTACTAATAATAGCATAGTTCTAGCGGACGAAGCGGTAATAGAGGCGGTATTAGTAGCGCGGGTAGTGCGTAAGAGGAAAAGTTAATAGTTTTATAATCTATTAAATAATTAAAAACCACGTTATTATTAATATAAAGTTAAAGATCGTGAGGCTATCTAGTAGGGCACGTATAAGTATAGCTATAGTTAGGAAAGTTACGATTACGTAACTAAAGGCTATATATTATTAGGAGGCGCGGAGTTAGAAGGTCTATTACACTTAAGCAGGTAAAATCACTATGCAGTAGCTAGAGGCTATATATATATTTATAATTCTTAGTTTTATAGCTATAAATATACAGAAGTTACGCACGGACCACATAGTGATCCGAGCGCGATTTCTGCTTAATAAGCTACTGCTTTGCAGTTACGTTTCAGAATATCTTACCCCTCACTTCGTGAGGGTAGGATTTATAACTTAGAAACAACATCAACATTATTAACAATATCATCAATAATAATATCATTAATACTATCAATTAATTCCAGGAAAAATACCTCCTTATGCTTAAATTTATCAGCTTTTATCACTATATTACTCAGCCTATTAATATCTATTATTCAGGCTGTTTTACCGCCCCTTTTGCTACCTATATACCTATTCTTACATAATTTAGTAAGAGGGCTAAGGCTAAGTAATCATAATAATAATATATAGAAGTTATAATCTTAATAGTTAAAAATAGAGGTAGGAGGAGGAGGAGATTATAATATTAAGTAGGCGCTAGGAGGGGTCTCTTTATAGCTAGGTAGGATAGTATTAGAAGGAGGGCTTTATAGTATTATACGCTAGTTATATATAGATATATAATAGCGGGCGAGATAGTTAGGTAAGGGTATTATAAGGTAGGTTATTATTATTATAAGTAAAAAAGAGGTAGTTAGTAATAGCGCTATACTTATAGTATTACTAACTTTAAGGGGTAAGAGGGAAAATATAATAAAATAGTAAAAAAAGGTTACTTATTATAAAAAAATAGCTATTGGGTACTTTAGCTAAAATTTCGCCAATTAGATGTAGAAGTGGTAAGTGTGGTGGGGCGAAGTAATAAACTAACGTTTAGAATCCCTGGGTAGGTATAGGTGCCTTAGCCCAGGCGTTGGAAGATCTGCTCAGCGCTGCCCCAGCTTCCCCCAGAGCATGCTAGTACTATGTAGTCTCGATTTGCGCTAGGGCACCAACATGGCCCTTAGAAGTACTGAAGTAGGACCCTTTAGGGTCTCGAGTGGCTGCTAGCTACCCAAAACCTGGCGCATACCCCTGTCAGGTCCAAACAGGTTTTCCCCGGGAGTCACCCGAAAGACTACCGGCGGCCTAGACCGGCATATGTGGGGTCTTTTCCGTTTGCTCACAGACATGCTCGCCTGGATTGGCCCCATCCATCTCACGCTGCCCGGGAGAGAAAAGTGTGGCTCAGGAATGGAGTGGGTCCTCTCCCGAGGACGATGACGCACCGCAAATTTCCTGATCTTCGCCGACCACCCACCAACCCGATTCTGATTCGGCGCGACAACAACAGGTCAAGTAAGTCCAACAACGCAACACGACCCTTCTCGCATGACTAAGATCTTGGCCACGTCAGGCTCGACCCAACTTGCTCCCTGCCCTCAACTGCCGCCCCAGCCCCATGGCTGCCTTTTCGGGCCAGTCAAGTGACGCCGATGGCGACAAACGGCCTTGTTCCTGGCCCCCGACTCCATCATCACGGCCCAGTATTCCTTGACGCCCACTCAGGTACTCAGGCTCTCTTTGGTTGCATCATTGGCTTTCTGGGGTGGCAGATGCCTGGCTCGCCGTGATTCACCCATCTTTTTAGGCCGCATCCCCCCTCTTTAAGGACCAACGTACTTGCCTACCTAGGGGGGCTCTGTGTTCCAAAAGATTACAATTTCCACCCTTCATGAGCGCTATGTTTTAAGCAGTGCCCAACTACACTATCGTTTTGATATCGAAGGCCGACTCACGAATCTGCTGCTGTGCTTCCGCCGGTCTACCAGTCAATCTCATCTCTGACTACATTTCTTTTGTATTACACGGATCCAACACCTCCGCCGGCACCATGCATTTCACCGCGATACTACCGCTGGTGCTGTCCATAGTGGCATTCGTCCTATCTTTCTTGGCCCTCTTCGCCGGACACAACGAGGGCTTCATGGAGGACTACGATGTTGTCCGACTCAACACTTCCGGGCTGGGTCAGAATGTCCTGGACGTGGGCTCCGACCAAGCCGACAGCAACGACAACGCCTTGGACAGGATCATTGGCATCGTCCGTAACAAAACCTCCGACATCATCAACGATATCGGCAATGACGTCGCGGACCGCCTTGCCGACGAGCTGGGAATTTCGCATTGGTACTCTCTGCATCTGATGGACGTGTGTCAGGGTGATTTTGCTCCCAACGTGACCGCACCCAACGTCTGGCTCAACGTCTCGGACTGCACCCAGCCGCGACCTGGCCGTAAGTCCCGTACTCCTCCATGATCATCAGACACACCTTTTTCTGACTTTTTTTTTGCATAGCCAATGTCAATCTCACCAAGATGTTGGACCAAGAGCTGTCCGTTGGCCCTCTGAGTCTGAGCTTGGCTGATCTCAACTGGCCCGACACCATCGAGGATGCCTTGGACAAGGTTAACAAAGCTTTGCTGGCCATCTTCGTCCTCTACGTGCTTGGCATCGGTTTCTCGGGCCTGGCCATCCTCGGTTCTTTGGCTGCCATTTTCCTTGGCTTCAGCAACGGCGTCACGATAACCAACTTTATCGTTGCGATATTGGCAGCGATCGTCCTCTTCGCAGGCAGCCTTGTTACAACCATCGGTGCCAGAGAGGGCGTGAAGCAACTCAACGACCTAGGTGACGATATCGGTCTTTCGGCTGACGTCGGTACCAAATTCATGATCATCTCCTGGGTCGCCTTTGCTGTTATGGCCGCTGCGGCCGTTTACTGGGTCACCCAGTGCTGCGTCGCGAGGAGGACTAAGAAGAGGGTGTGCACCGAGAAGCGTCACAACAAGGGTAGCTTCTAAGGATGGCTCCCCTGACCATTGAGCAAACTCCAACATGTGCGCCTTCATTTCTCCAGATTGGAACACATCCACACGAGAGCGAGATACCGAGCGAAAATTACTGTCATGGAAGAAGCCCTGTTAGCTGGTCTACCGAGGCCACATCGACGTTATGATCCTTTTCCTCTAATTCTGAAGATACCATTGATGCGACAGACGATTTCATAGAATGTTTTACTGTCATAGACTACTTGAAAGGTAGAAGAATGAAGCAACTCGGAAGGCGATTGGCCGGACAAGTCTGTCTCTCTCCCAATTTGGAACTTGCAAAGAGACTGTGTTTACTACTTGCTTTGTAATCTCGCCTGAAGTATTTACAATTAGAAAACATCGAGGAAGAGTTCGCTCTTTGGAACGTAAACAGCTTCTGTCGTGAGGGTGAAGTCGTTAGCGCAAAGGAAGCCTAAAGGCATCCAGGATTCTTTATTCATTATTGGTTTTAATGTCGCCGTCGTCGTCTCCGCCTGTGTTGCTGCTAATACTGTTATTGTCATTGAATTATTCCCACAGGATACTGGTAAGGAGGTCTGGAGAGGAGAACTTTGAGATTTATAGCCAGCGGGTGCCGAATAGCCCGCGTATAGTAGTTGCATCGTCTGCTAGAAGTCTAAATCCTAGCTTTGCGAAACTAATAGGATAAAGCTTTAGATGGCGGTAAGGCGATCCCTTTAGACTCCGGGATGCTAACTCCGGATAGTGGGCGGATATAGTTTTGCGTCCGCAAACTCCGCGCTTACACCACACCTGCGGAAGGTAATGCGTATGAACTGGCTTCCACCGTTGCTTCAGCCAAGTGCTGGCCGTGATCCCGTCTGATATATTAGCCCCTTAGAAGAGACGTAAGGTAAGTCAGTCGCCGAAGTCCCACTGACGACGGCGCCAGCTTGACTAATCCGAGAGAAATTAGTAGGGTCAAGGTCAAAGTCAAAGAAGACAGCATTACGAGTGATGGCTGATATAAATTCGCGTATTGAAAATGCGCTTGTCCCCCTCTTGAGATTCGATGTGATGGGTAAGGACTGTAAACACGTCACGATCAAAGAAACTTCAACGCGGTAATGGCCAAAGACAGCGTTAGCGTTCTCGTTCTCGGCGGGACCGGATCCGCTCGTGTCTGTCTCCTCCGAGAGCTCTCCTTCAGCAGCCAGAAGACTGCCGTCTACGACCGCAGTCCGGCCAAGATTTCGGCCGATCTCACGTCCACCCCGTTCATCAAGGCAAGTGAGAAACACCCATCTCTGGCAAGGTTTCACCTCCTAAGATGCCCTAAAAAGGTCATAAAAGGCGAGATGCAACACACGGAGGTCCTCTCGACTGCTCTTTCCGAGTGCCACACCGTCATCTCTCTACTTGGGCCTCCATCTTCCACGAAGCTATCCATCGGGACCGAGTACCCTGACATGTACCGAACTATGCTCCCAGCGTTGCGACGACAAGGCGTGTGCCGCATCTTCGCCATGGGCACCGTCTCCATCTACCAGCCCGAGGATAAGTGGTCCCTCACCCGCTGGCTGCTCGCCTGGATGATCCGCATCACGTACAACAAGGCATGGCTCAACATCATCGGCATCCAGAAGCTCTTCGAGGAAGACCGGGGGGCGACGCGCGATACGATTGGACCGTTTACCACATCGGGTTCATCCACGGCAGCGGCGAAGAAACGAAGACGTGGGTGCAACAGCGCGAGGATGGCAAGGCTTTTGCTGGGCCTGTGGGAGCCAGCGGATGGGGTGTTTCTCAGAAGAGAGCTGGGTTGACTCGCTGGTCGGCCGATGCCGCGGAGACGGGCGCGCGGGAGTTGATTGGTAAGATGCCGGCTGTTAGCAAGCTGAACTGAGGGTGTTGATAACGAGTGTTCCTGCTGCGAAGGCGCTTGTCTGGCGGAGAAGCTTTGGGGAATTTCTACTGTATTGGTCGCACCGCTGAATGCTCAAGAAACAAAGTCGAAGACAGCCCCCACTTTATCATTGCACCCATGAACCATGAACTTGCGGAGGTTGTAATTTCGGATGAGGAAGCCTCGCCTGGCATTTTTGCAATAATGAAGAGGGCGTGGGTGAGTGAGTCTAGAGATGAAGAATTGAAAGCGGTATCCGTTACCACGTGCTATGGTCACTAAGCAAGGAACCTGGGAGCGAAAGAGGCACCTTCGACTTGTCACAAACAT
The DNA here is from genome assembly GCA_036785755.1 of Colletotrichum ledebouriae. Taxonomy (NCBI): domain Eukaryota; kingdom Fungi; phylum Ascomycota; class Sordariomycetes; order Glomerellales; family Glomerellaceae; genus Colletotrichum; species Colletotrichum ledebouriae. Next base: position 5,476 of record JAVHLU010002278.1, read on the forward strand.
GACGCCACAGCCCTCAGCTCCGGCGCCTGCGCCGGCGTCCCACCCGGAATGTGGGGTACGACATTCTTCCCCAAATAGGAAATCCCATTCCCAGCCTCAACTACCTCTTCCCCAACTCTACTTGAACGTCTAGCCTGTTCGTTTATCCCACAATCTGAACTTCATCCCAACGACTTCGCACATTCGACGAACGCCACTCGGCCTGTAAACCTGCCCAATAACGCCCAATATGCCCCTTCCCTTCAGTGACCGCATCTCCTCCTCCAACAGTCACACGCGCCCACAGGACACAAACGACGAGGAAGAGCAGCTCGTCCCGCTTCTGAACCGCGGTAAGGCGAGGGCCCATACCCTCTGGCAGGGCTTCCTCGATTTTGCCACGGGAGGCGACATCCTCGGCATTGCCCTTGGACTGATGTAAGTATCTTCCACTTATGCTTTCTAACAATACGGCGAGCCTACATCAAGTGACCGAATCTTTGTTGGGAGCATCCAGAGTTAACCCTCGGCTCTTCTGAAGGATCGCCTCTTCATTCTCAGCGCTCGTCAACAACTTTGTGAACAATATCTTGATGCCGCCCATGTCCATCATCTTTCCCCTCAATCGCAACATGGAGGAGAAGTTTGCCGTTCTACGAGGCGGTCCGAATTACTCCCATGACAATAAGTATACAACTCTCGAGCGTGCCAAAGATGACGGCGCTGTCGTTCTGGCTTACGGGCAAGTTTACTATCCTCACCGCCAGCCCTGACTCCCTTGCTGATTATCTTTCACAGCTCCTTCATCAACTCTCTTATCTCGTTCTTCTGTATTGGCTTCGCTCTCTTCGGCCTGGCGCATATCTTCCAGCTCTTCTCTCGAGACCCCATCATCAAACCGACCGTCAAGTGCAAGTACTGCCGCAAGCGCATCAGTATCAAAGTAGGTGAAGATGGGCTTCGGCGTTACCTATGCGTAGACTGTATCGCTGACGTCTGACCAGGCTCAACGTTGTGTCAACTGCTCCAGCTGGCTTGACGGCCGCGAGGACAGGCCTTTGATGTAATCTGTCCAGAAACAATAGTCACTCTATTTTGCGATGGCACGATTAACAGGAGCCGTGTCGCAAGTATGGGTTTCCTCAGGAGCAATAGTTGTTGCGGCAAAGGAGGCCGGTCTTAGTGGTTCAATTATGGCGTTGATTCGCATTATTATTCACATGCATTGCTGCGTGGGAAATGCTCTGCGCTCTTGGAAAACAAATGGGCTTTTCCAGTACCAGTCAATTATGTATAAATCATGTTGTCAAGTGTTTTACGGTCTTTTCGAGTTTGCCTCTGAATCCCCTATCCTCCATCAATATCAAGACGTGGGCCAGTGCCCGAATCTAGACTCCCTCCATGGTTTCCTCTGGTAATCCTCGATTCCGCTCAAAGTACTGTCTCTGAGCTCGCGGCGACATGACCCAGCGGTATACGGCATAAAAGGCGCCAAAAAGGACGGCTATAGAAACGACTATGCTTACAACGATGACGGTCACATGGGTAGGCTCCATATTTCTTGGTTATCTTCTGTCGTGTGGGGGGCTGGTTGCAATGTGTTTAGGCGCGGGTGCAGCAAAGATATCTAGACGACGACGGCAGTCTGGGTACTGCGTTTATAACTGTTGCTGAGTTAGAGGAAACATACGTCCCAGCTCTGACCGTTTATTTATCCAGAAGATCTAGATCTCTGCAGAGGCTTGCGCTTTAACGTTGATAATGAATAGCCATATTGTTTGTGATTAGACACTACTGCAAGCCAACAACGGACAAAGGCGTCTTTGACTGGACACTACTCATGTGAGTAAGAAGCAAAGCAACGCTTGTGAAAAGAAGTTAGGGGAACCCGAACAAAGACGAACCTCGAAGCATATCTTGCTTTGCCCAATGACACACACCCAAACGTGCGTCAAAGGCAAACAATCAATCGGTCTTTACCCTGCCAAACAAACTGCCGTCCTCTTTATAACACAAATGACTTGGACTATATTCTGAGCAATAGATGGATACTCAACGCTCAAAGCACCATGGCCCGAACAATAGCAGCGGCACCCAAAACGCACGCCAAGGTCTCCCCACTCACGGGTCGGAGCCCCGGAGCCGCCCCAGCACTACCTTAGGCGTGGAAGTGGCTCCCGCCGATCCGCCTGTTCGTCGCAGAAGCCAATCCACCCTCGCTGAACCCCCTGTTCCGCGAGCGTCTCCAGCCCGACAGTCGCGGTGAGGTGAACCGTCATGCTGCTGGTGTCCCTATTGAAGCTGCCCATCCGGACCGTCGCGCCGCTCATGGTCTGGATTTCGTCATAGTGCACCTCGTTGCCTTGGGTGGAACCTTGGTAGCCTGTGGACCTTGTTCTGGAAGTCGGCTTTACTGCGCGCGTTTTATCTCTCTCTTTCTCCCCCTCAACACATATCGTAATACCTTCAGCATCGCGTATTCCTAGCGTAGCATATAACTAAAGTTAGCTCTAGAACGACCTTTTTCTAGAGGTTATTCCTCTAATTATAGTTATAAGTAACTATATTATAGCTACTCTTATTATAATAGAATAAGCTCTATAGTAATTATAAATATAGCTTTATAGGATTTTTCTTAATAGTTATAAGCCTAGCTTTAACTAGACATCTAATTACTATTTTAAAATAAGCTTTTATTATTAAAAAATATTTATTAGAACTTACTCTCTCTTATTCTTTCTTTCCTTTTTAATATATACTATCCTCTATTATTCTAAACCCTATATTTTTAAATAATTATAATTATAATGATTTCTATTAGTATTATAATAATAATATATTACTTGATTATATATAAGGATTTTATTACTTAGTATATTATAATTTAAGCTAAAGCTTAAGCTATTAGAGTTTAGAAATATATTAACTTAGATAATTCTAAAAGACTTTAATACTTTAGTAAGACCTTATTAGAAACCTTAACCCTTAATATATATATGACTAAATAAAACTAGGATATTAATACTTAATAATTATAAGAGAAGAGTACTTATAATTAATATATTACTCTACTTAACTAGGAGGCTCTAGAAGAAGCTACTCCTAATATTACTTCTAAGATATAAATAATAAATAAAATATAACCCCTTTAGCCTCTACTTACCCTAGTTATAATTAATAATAATACTATAGGTATATAGGAATAATACCTATAGTACTTTTATTTATTTACTATATAGGAGTCTAAGCGAACTTATAAGGATTAAGAGTTTAAGTATATTAACTATCTAGTTATTAAGACTATTACTTATAATATTATTATACCTATATATATAAAACTTTTTACTAAAGGGGATATAACCCTTTCTAGCCTTATTATTAATCTTAAATATTACTATACTCTAAGTAAGGCTAATACTCTTATTACTATTTAAGAGAAATATACCTAAGTCCTAGAGAAAGTAAATAGGAGTATTTATCCTAATACCTAGATTAAGGACTTTAGGGGTATTCACATTTATACTACCTAGCTTAAGCTTTTTTAAATAAGTAGTACCCTTATTTTAAAAACTTTCTTTAAGTAATAAGTTATTACTTTATACTTATTTAAGCTAATATAACGATTATAAATATCCTTAAGTAGGAGTAAGTAGGGATATTAAATTCTAATATAAGCTAATATATTGATATATTTAAGGACCTCTTATATAAGGATATACTAGAAAGGGCTAGAATCAATAGGAACTAGAAAGATAATAAATAATATAGCTCTACCTATAAATAGGTAAGAATATTAAAAATTAGGCTTAAAAGATATATAGAATAATTCGTAGATCTTATTAAAAGAGATTATCTAAATCAGGCGTAGATTTGCTAAGAAAATACTAAAAAACGAGGTATAGGATTATTAAAGTACTAATTATAATAATATATATACTATACTAAAGTCTACTATACTCCTCTCCTCTATACTCTACTCTATAGTCTTCTTATAATAAGTTTATATATTAAAGGAGTTTTTTAAAAGTTATATAGCTAAGTCTATCTTATCCTATCCTAATTATCCCCTCGAGACTCTTTATAATATTATAAAGGAGAGTCTTAAGAAATAAATAAAACTACTTTATAGAAATAATAAATAAACTCTATTTATAGATCTAATTTATTAATAATATCTTCTAAGTAAGTAATCTTATTATTAAGAAGGTCCTTTAGGTTTAACTATTTTTTATTATAAGTTATATCTTAATAATAGCCTTATTACCTCTTCCTCTTTATTATACTCCTTATCCTATTCTAATCTTTAATATAGCTAAAACTACTTACTCTACTACGCTAGGTATAAGAAGTTATAATAGTATACTCCCTTAGGTATATTCTACTCGATCTAATTCTACTAGTTAACTCTCTACTAGATATAGTCTATATAGCTATAGTTATACTTATTTAAAGGACTAGGCTTCTTAGGATATAATAGTATATCTATAAGTATAGTTCTTAAGTATAGCTTAATAGTTATATTATAACTTAGCGTCTATAAGACTTATAACTAAAGCTAATATCTATAGTATTTAAGCTTATTATCTAGTATTTTAGATAACCTAGACCTAGATAATACTAATAATTTATAAATAGGTTAAGGAATATTTATTATAGGAGATAGTATAATATTATTATTATTTTTAAAGTCTATTATATTACTATCTATAAGTAAAGGAGTAAGAGGGTATAATAAGAAGAAAAGTATTGTTTAAAAGTCTTCTTAGCTTAATAAGATATCTTATAGAGCTATATTACTATTAATAATTAAGTTATAAAACTCTATAGTAATTATAAATATATATTAAGTAACTAAGGGGATTTTAGAGTTAGAGAATAATACGCTATTACTTAAGGTTATACTACTAAAATATAGAGATAGTAATCCTTTTTAAATTAGAGCTCTAGCTTATTTAATATACTAGAGGCTATATATAAATCTATCCCTTTATTAAACTAAATTAACTATATAGGTATTAATTAATAGGAGCTTTTAGGGTTATAAAGGGGCTCCTATCTTATAATACTACGTATTAAGGTCCTATATAGCCTTAACGAAGCGCTAATTACTATTTTAGTCCTATATAGAGTTATAATAGAAGTAGTAGCTAGTTAACTAGTCTATAAAGATCGTAGCTTAGTAATAATTACTATAGTTTAGTAGAAAGAAAGCCCTAGTAGTATCCTAAAGATTCTTTACTTCTACTCTTTTAAGCTCTATAAAAGCCTTATTAATTTCTTTCCTAGGCTACTAGACTAGTTTATAGATTAGAGTATAGATATTATAAGGGTAGATCTTAATTATAAATATAAAAAGGGCTATAATCTCTAAATTATCTAACTCCTCTTATCTTATTAGCTTCCCTTATATATTATAAAGGTCTAATAAATATTCTACCTAGGCTAAAGTTATAATAAATAGCCCTCTTCTATACTAAGTTATTAGGTAATTTATAGATTCTTAGTTCTATTATTGAGCTCGGAATTACGCCGCAGCCCCTTCGCAAAAAGACTATAATAAATTCACCTAGTTCGCAGGTATAATTTAGGAAATACTATATAGGTATTTTAACTTATACCCTCTACTAGTTAAGGAAAATAATATAGGAACCCTATACATTCCTATTACTCGCAAGTAAACCCTCTAAATATTACTATATAAAGTCGGATGCGCGCCGCACCGGGGCTAATTATATCGGAGCTAAACGGGCTACTAAGGCTCTCGTAGCCTAGAAACGCCCTCGCTAAACCTTCTAGTAAGGTAAAAGCTACTATATAAGATAACTCCTTAACCTAAAAAGTCGACCTTCTAGTAAGGTGCTAAAGGTGCTACGAACGCTACTATATAAGAGGTAACTCCTTAACTAGAGAGGTCTTTCCTAAGAGGTTCTTATAGCTAGAAGTATAAGAAGCTCTACTACTACGAGCAGGGCCTTATGCCTCTCCCTTATCCTTATCCTTATCCTTATAACCTATAATAAATCCTTAACTATATTAGTACTAGACCCCGTATATAAATATACTAAGCCCGAGCGAGGCACGCCCTTTAGTATAAATAACGCGGAGGGGATCGCTAGAGAGTTTAGCCTCGATACGATTAATAAAACCCGCTCCTTTATTAACTACTCCGCTATATATAGAGAGCGTATTATTAATATAGCTCTTAAGAGGGCTTACCTTAATACCCCTATAGGGGACTCTATAAGGTATAATAGTATTAGAGCTAAGTAAGTAAACTTAGTAGTAGAAGTTTAGCGGGTCGTTATGCACCCTATAGAGTAGCCCTTCTTCGAGCAGGTCCTCTATATTACTAAGGCAGAGGCGGCTTAGGCGGCCTAGGCGAACGTCGGTGAGTACGGCTTGCGCCGACTGCTTTGACATAGAGAGAGCGTTGCTAACGACGGTATAGCTTAGTTCTATTATATATACTATAAGACTACTAGTATAAGCTTATCTTTATTTAATATAGGGTTCCCTTTAGGTCTCGTAGTATTAAATACTACTAAGGTATTAGTAAGGTTAAATATAATATCTCTTAGGGTAATAGGGGCTAAGTAGGGTAATATAAATAGTATTATAAACCTAGAGTAGTTAAGATACTTTATAAAGTTAGCTAGTTATTATAATTTATAATCCCTTTTCTACTTCTTATAGTTATTCCTTCTTTTTATATTCTAGATATTTAGTTCTTTTAATAATCCTTCCTCTCTATCTAACTCTTCTAGATTAGTAGGAATTATTAAACTAGTTTATAAATTAGTATCCTTAGGTACTAGTAGGTTAATATCTATCTTATCTAGAGAGGAAACCTCTAGGTCTATAAATTAAGGGGTATACTTAGCTATTAGGTATACTTAGCTATTTAATATTTAATATCTCCTTAAGCTATTCTTTTCCTAATATCTTTATCTCTTAATTTAAAGTATTAATCGCGCGGAATTCTATCTACTCTTAGTTAGGTCTAGTATCCTTTAGGAGGTATTTTATTAGTAAAAGCCTTTAATAAATAATTAATCTAAGCTTAATACCTTATCTTAATAAGCTATTTTAGAGGTATTAGGCTTCTAATTTATATAAAAGACCTAGCTAATTAATAAAGTAGAGACTAGAGGCCTATAATAGAGGGTCTATATATTAAAGTTCTATTAGATATAGCTATCTTATTAAAACTTCTTTAGCTTTATATCTTAGTAGAAAGCTCCTAGTAATAAGTATTAGAGTTTATAGTTATCCTTTAGCTCCTCTCCTTAACTACTAATTATTATAAAACTAGTTTCTCCTATTTTATAAGTTAATAAGTAGATTTATAATAACTACCTTAGTAAACTTAGGCGCTTATAGATAAATAAGAAATATATTAAGGGACTTAGCTTTAATTCGGGTAACTATAGTATCTCTTATATCTCTATTTTTAAAATTATCTTCTATACCTCTAACTATCTTATAGTAGAGTAGTTAGCTAGGCTTAGTAAGCCTTATAATATAGTAAGTAACTACTAAGATATCCTTAGTAAATATCGGAGTTACTATTTTAAGTATACTAATAGTATTAAATATACTAGCTATAACTTATTATAAGTATAAAGAGCGAATTATCTTCTCTATTACTTCTAAGGTCTTATTCTAATACTTAATAAGGATATATTTTAATATTATATTAAAAAGGTTTATCTAACTAGGGATATTATCTATCCTAGGTAGAGGGTATATATTATATTTAATTAGCTAGGGCTAGCGACTAAGCTTATTAGGAGGTCTAAAGCTTAGGATATCTCTATTATTTTATCCCTATATCTAAAACCTACTTATACTTAGTTTATTAGGTATAAGCTTTATTAAAAGTCTAATTTTAAGGATAGGAAGGTTTAAGGATCTTAACTCCTAGATCTATATATCTAATACTTTATTATTATAAAAATAACTTTCTTTATTATAATATATTAAGAGAAAAGTTAATAAGGAGAAAGTATAAGTAATTTATAGACTAAAGAGCTAAATAGAAGTAATATTTAAAGAAAAGGAGGAGCTATAGCGTAGTAATTAATATTATATAATTTATAGATAAATTAAGTTTAAAAGTAAATAATATATATATAGGGGAGAGAGAAACTAGAGGGCTTAAGGGGTAAGGAGTGCGTTTTTATATCTACTAATTACTTTAATAATATAGTAATTTATTAGTAGCCTATAAAAAGAATAATTAACTCTCCTCCCTTACCCTCCTTAGCTTTAATAAAATAAAATAAGGCCTCTGGCTACTGCATAGTGATTTTACCTGCTTAAGTGCAATAGACCTTCTAACTCCGCGCCTCCTAATAATACATAGCCTTCGGTCACGTGATCGTAACCTAATAACCTCCTAAGTTGCTAACTACCTTTCCCAACTATAGCTGCACTTATATATGCCCCACTAGATAGCCTCACGATCTTTAACTTTATATCGATAATAACGTGGTTTTTAATTATTTAAGTACGGGTAGACTACGAAACTATCGACTTTTCCTCTCGCGTACTACCCGCGCTACTATTAAATACCACCTCTATTACTGCTTTATCCGCTAGTCCTCTTATTCGATTAGGTTAGCTAACGCCTTTGTAGCTATGCTATCGTTAGTAACGCTCTCTCTATATTAAAATAGTTAGTATAAGCTATACTTACTAACGTTTAAGCCTTAAGGGGCCTAGGCTACCTCTACCTTAATAGTATAGAGGACCTGCTTAAAGAAGGGCTACTCTATAGGGTATATAATAACCCGCTTAGCGTCTACTACTAAGTCTACTTACTTAGCTATAATATAATAATAAATATCCCTTCTAGGGGTATTAATAAAAGCCCTCTTAAGAGCTATATTAACAATATACTCTCTATATATAATAAAGTAGTTAAAGAAGGAGCAGGCTTTATTAATTATATTAATACTAAACTCTCTAGTAAGCTCTTATATATTATTAGTATTAAAGGGTATACCTTATATAAGCTTAGTATTTTTATATATAAGGTCTAGTACTATTATAATTAAGGGATAAGGATAAGGAAGAGGGAGAGGTATAAAGCCCTACTTATAGAGCTTCTTATACTTCTAGCTATAAGAACCTCTTAGGAAAGACCTCTTTAGTTAAGGAGTTACCTCTTATATAATAGCGTTTATAATACCTTTAGTACCTTATTAGAAAGTCGACCTTTTAGGTTAAGGAGTTATCTTATATAGTAGCTTTTATAGTACCTTTAGTACCTTACTAGAAGGTTGACCTTTTAGGTTAAGAAGTTATTTTATATAGTAGCTTTTATAGCACCTTACTAGAAGGTTTAGTAAGGGCGTTACTATAAGAGCCTTAGTAGCCTATTTAGCTCTGATATAATTAGCCCTAGTATAGCGCGCGTCTAACTTTATATAAGGGTTTGCTTATAAGTAATAGGAACGTATAGGGTTCTTATATTTATTTTCCTTAACTAGTAGAGGGTATAGGTTAAAATACTTATATAGTATTTCCTAAATTATACCTATAAACTAGGTAAATTGATTATAGTCTTTTTATAAAGGGGCTGCGGCGTAATTCCGAACTTAATAAAATAAAATAAACTTAGGATAAAAAACCTATAATAAATAGAATAGTAAATTAGAGTAGTTATATATAAGGAAAGAATAAAGGAAATAATAATTAGTAATAGCTATTAAAACAAGTAGCTTAGTTATAAATTAAATAAATATCCTCCTCTATCCTCTATTATTAACTTCTCCTCTTATAATAACTACCTTTAGCTAGCTACTTTAATCTTTATTTAACCCTTTTATACTTTCTTTCTTATTTCTACAAATTATATCTTCTTATTATAACTAATTATAACTTCCTTATCTTAAGCATTAAGAATACTAATTAACCTCGCCCTTATTATCTCCTATTAGTAATAACCCTTTAGGTCCTTAGTTTTAATATCCCTATACTTAAATTAAAGAAAAATAATATACCTCTTTTTATCTAATACTCTAATAACTAACTTTAGGTATTCCTTCCCTTCTTTTTAATATCCTTATACCCTCTAGCTAATAATAATAATTCTTAAGTAGCTATAAGCCTTATTTAGCTTTAACTTAATATCCCTAGTAATCAATACTTAGAGGTAGCCTTTATATTATAGATATTCTTTAATAAGACTACTAAGGTAATAAAGCTAGCTTTCTAGAAGGCTTATCTTAGTAAATAGGACTTTAAATAAATATATAGAGTAACTAAGGGGTCTAGAGAATTCTACTATTAAGTCTTTATCTATACCTCTACTATTTTCCTTACTAGCTTATAGGAGATAAAGGTCTTTTAGTATATAGTAGCTATATATAGTTTATTTATTTAATCCTAAGGTAGTTATAATATAATACCCTATATTTATTATAAAGAGCGGGCTTATACTACTAGGAACCCTATAACTAGTATTTATATCTATAAACTATACTTTAAGTATATTTCTATACTAAGTACTCCTTATACTAACTACTTCTTCTATAAAACTTCAGAGAGTTACTTATATAATAATCTAAGTATCTATAAGCGCTATAGGTATAGAATTAAATATAATAATAAGGTAAGGAGGAATAGAGAATTTAATAGTATTAAGGAGATCCTATAGTTCTAAATTCTAATAAATACTATAAGTCTATAAATTATTAATTAAAATAAGTTATTATAAAAGAAACCTTATATATCCCCTAGATCTTCTATCTTAATATACTCCTTCTCTTTCTCCTTTATTATCTTAGGAATCTTAATAACTAGTTATTATTTAGCTTTTAAAGCTTTAATTACTTTCTCTAAATCTTTTAAATATTAATTTAATTAAACTACTAATTATAATAAATCTACCTCTTTCTCTTAATTACTTTCCCTAGGTATTATTAGTTCCTCCTCCTCTTCTTTAGGTATATAATTATTATACTCTTTATTCCCTAGCGCTAAGAAGACTTTTACTAGGTTTCTTTCTAAATAAGATCTATAAATATCTAAATTACTTAGTTCCTAATACCCTTTAGGAGCTTAAATAAATTTATAAAGTTAATTCCTACTAAATGTTTTTCTAGTAACCTTAATACTTATTAATATTACTAATTAATATAATAGAGCGTTTAGAGCTTATAATAGGATATAGAAGGGATCTTATTATTAGTAGTGAAGCTTTTTAATAAATAACTTATTAATAAAACCCTTAATATTAAATATTAGTACTAAATTACTTACCTCTAGCCTCTCCTTCCTTATAGTTCTCTTATATTAATTATTATAATATTCTATAGTTTTCTTATATTAACTATTAATTATCTTTTTAGCTTATTTTCTATCCTTATTAAGTTATAAGAAGGCTTATAGACATATTTAAACCTCGTCTTCTTTTATTATTATTAAATCCTAATTAAGAACCCTCTAGGTCGGCGTTAGGATTTTAATAAGAGTAATAGGCTTAAACCTATATAATAAGTAAAAAGGGCTAAAGCTAGTTAAAGTATAAACGCTTAATTAGTCTATAAATAGGGTAGTAGGAAGGTATAATCAAGGGTTAATATCCCTCTATCCTCCGTTCTATATTAATAATATATAGGTAATTAGCTAATAACTAATCTTAACTACTCTATTAGCCCTTAGGTTATATATAGATATTACTTTCCTCCTTATATTATATTTCTTATTAAGCTTAATAATTATATCCTTATTTTATAGCCCTCTATTAATAATAAGTTCGCTATATAGTCCGTAGTAATAGATAATCTCTTCCTAGATAAACTTAGTAATCTTAGCTAAAGTTACTCTCTTAAGCTAGTAGGCTTTAGGCTATCCTATTAGTAGATCCCTTACCTTAACGAGGTTAACGAGGTATTACTTACCTACTCTCTATATATTTAATAATATCCTAGTAAAGGGTAGTCTCTTTAAGGAGCTATAAGTCTTTATATTATCTATACGTTAAGCTCTCCTCTTTTAGTAATTAGAGTAACTCTTTAGGGATTTACTAATCTCTCTATATATACTAGCCTAGATATAGTAATTAGATAGTCTTCTAGCTATAGCTTACTTACTATAATAACTACTCTCTTTATAAGCCTTTATAATTAGCTTCTTTTACTACTTAGAATTATTAATAACTTATGATAGTATTAGCTTTTAATTTATAAGTTTAGTAAAAAGTAGGCAGTTCTAAATATAATAATCTAACGCTCTAGTCTTAAAGTTATAATACCTTACTAGTTAAATTCCTAGAGAGTATCTCTATATTATTAAATAGTAAGCGATTTATTAAGAATATACTAAATAGGTTTATAAATTATTAAGAAGTATATCTAGGATATTTATTATATTACTAATAACCTCTATATTTCTTACTAGGACTTCCTCTATATATTACTTATTATTATAGCATTAAGCTTAATTAAAGAAGGAATTAGCTTCTATATCTATAAAGAAGATCTATAAATCGATCTAAAAGTTAATCTCCCCCTTAGCTTCCTTATTAATAGTATTAAAAGGTCCCTAGGGTTTTTATAATAAGCTATTTACTCTTATATTCTAAGTATTATAGATATATTATATTTTAAAGTTAAATATTTAAATCTATATAATCTAGTAAATAATAAGGGCTCCTAGGAGGTTTATAGCTACTCTATTAAATTATATAACTAATATCTAAGTATCTATCTCTAGGATAAAGTATTATCTATATAAATAGTTATATACCCTCTTTAAAGCCTTTAGAATACTATATAATTCCTTCTTCTTAGTATTATATAATAGCTCTAGTCCTAACTAAGTATTACTCTTAAAGCGAGAGACTACGCGCTAGTTATTAATAAATTATCCTAGGACTCCGCCCTATCCTATATTACTAGTATTAACTATAAGGTAGATATCTCCTCCTTTAGGGCTATAATCTATAGTAATAAGGATTAAAGCTCTTATAAGTATTATTTTTAAGGTATTTATAGCTATCTATTACTTCTCCTCTTAGCTAAATAAGGTATCCTTCTTAAGTAAGTTAGTAAGTAGCTTTATAATAATAAAGTAGTCCTTTACTTAAGATCTATAGAATATTATAATCCTAAGGAAAGCCCTTAACTCTATTAAATTAGTATAAATAGCCTATTTATAGATCTTAACTATCTTTACTTCCTCTAGATAATGCTTATTAGTACTATAAATATAGCTAATAATTATTACTACTTCCTAAGCCTACTATAACTTAACTATTACTACTATATACTCTACTAGCTCTAAATTAACTAGGACCTTATTAATATTCTATAAGTATTTTAAAATAAATCTATAAATCCCTAGATAAGACTTAATCTCTTCTTTATTATATTATAAAGTTAGTCTTTTAATAGTAAGATTATTAAGGAAGGCTTTATAATAGCTAGGGATAAGGTTATATAGGATTCTAATTATAACCTATATAAACTAAGCGATTAAGTTTATTACTCCTTAAGGTAATATATATATCTATAGTAATTTAATAAGTAATATAAATATTATTAAGTCTCTACTTATAAGGTCTAAGGGGACTTAGTTATATCCTAAGAAGAAATCTAGTAGTAATAATAATTAATATATAGCGAGGTCTTCTAAAAGATTATCTACTAAAGGGGGTAGTACTACGTCTTATATTATAACTATATTTATCTTAGTCGCTAAGTTAATAAGCCTTATCTTACTATATTTCTTTTATATGAGGAAGAATAGATTATAATAAGCTATATAACTTTACTTAAGGATTCCTTTCTTTAGTCTATCCTTTAGAATTATAATAATATCCTACTCTAGTCCTCTCGATATTAGGGTTCCTTTTATTTACTATACCTTATATAATATTATTTAAATTATTTATAGAGGTATAATAAAAGGGTATATAGAGCTATTATACTTAAATTCCTAAGCTAAAGCTTTCTCTCTTATAATAAGAATAGCTAAAAGGAGCTTCTTTTCTTTAGGCTATAAATAATTAATAATCTTTAGAATAGCTTCTTATTAAGCTCTTATAAGCCTTATTCCTTACTTAATAATTAAAAACTTTAATATAACTAAGCTTATAAATAGGGCGCTAGGATCTAGGATTATATTTTTCTTAGCCTTTACTTATACCTTTAACTTCTACTCTAAGTCTCTATCTAGGGTTAAACTATTTAATATAGCGTTATTAATAGGTTAAATCTTCTTATCTTTTATCTTATATATTATATTAATATCTTCTATTAGTAATATAGGTATTATTAGTA
>JAVHLU010002279.1:0-19735 GCA_036785755.1 Colletotrichum ledebouriae
TTCCTTAACTAGTAGAGGGTATAGGTTAAAATACCTATATAGTATTTCCCGAATTATACTTGCGAACTAGGTGAATTTGTTATAGTCTTTTTGCGAAGGGGCTGCGGCGTAATTCCGAGCTTAATTAAGGCAGAGGTAGCTAAGGCCCCTTTGGGGTTAGTAAGTATAGCTTGCGCTAACTACTTTAATATTGAGAGAGCGTTAGTAATAATAGCATATCTACTAGCGGACGAAGCGGTAATAAAGGCGGTATTTAATAGCAGCGCGGGTAGTGCGCTAGAGGAAAGGTTAATAGTTTCATAGTCTATTAAGTAATTGAAAACGACGTTATTATTAATATAAAGTTAAAGGTCGTGAGGCTATTAATAGGTATATATAAGTTCGGCTATAGTTAGGAAAGTTATAATCATATAACTAAAGGCTATATATTATTAGGAGGCGCGGAGTTAGAAGGTCTATTGCACCTAAGCAGGTAAAATCACTATGCAGTGGCCAGAGGCCTGAAGATATTTATTAGAAAGCTTATAAGAGGGCTACCTCTACTTAATACTTCTAATTAAAAGTAATACGAGGTCTCTTATAGCGAAAGTAATAGGGGCCCTCTTCTAATTATAGAACTTATTATATATTGTATTCTACCTGTAAAGTAAGTTAGGAATGGCTAACCTCTAGATAAGTAAAATATAGACCCTCTAATATACTACTACGACTAAGACCTTTAGCTAAGGTTTAATATTATTAGATCGATAAGGAAAATATCTTATCAGTAGCTTAATAGGTAATATCTTAGTAGCCTTATAATAGGACCTATTATAAATCAATTAAGCTAACTTAAGCTCTATTACCTAGTTATCCTAGTTAATATTAGAGAAAATCCTTAAAAAGTATTTAATACTCCAGTTTTAGCTTTAATTTAGCTATTAGCCTAGGGGTAAATAGTAATACCAATTATTCTCTTAATAACTAGTAGGTAGTATATTTTAAACTAGAAAGCACTAGTAAGTAGTAATCCCTAGTTAGATATAATAGCTTTTAGGAATTGAAGTATAAAGAAGATATATTTAGCCAATAGTATAGCTAACCTATTAGCTATAAGCAACTCCCTAGTGTTATATATAGGGATTATTTTATAAATGAATTGATATTTATAAGAATATTATAATAAGGCTTATTTTTTATTATAAGTAATAGTAGTAATTTAATAATAAAGTTAATTAATATTTTTAGAAGGGCTAGGTAGGTACTAGTAGGGGTATAGGTTTACTATATAGGAGGTAATATCTTAGTTTTATATACTAGTATTTTAGATATATCTTACTATATTCCTTTATATTACTCTTTTATATTAGAAAGGGCTTAAATCGATAGGAACTAGAAAGATAACAAATAATATAGCTCTACCTATAAATAGCTAAGGATATGAAGAGTAGGCTTAAAAGATATATAGAATAATTCGCAGATCTAATTAAAAGAGATTATTTAAATTAGGCGCGGATTCGCTTAAGGAGACGCTTAAAAACGAGGTATAGGATTATTAAGGTACTAATTATAATAATATCTATCCTATACTAAAGTCCGCTAAGCTCCTCTCCTCTACGCTCTACTCTATAGTATTCCTATAATAGGTCCGTGCGCTAAGGGAGTTTTTTAAAAGTTATATACCTAAGTCTATCCTATCCTATTCTAATTATCCCCTTAAGACTATTTATAATATAATAAAGGAGAGTCTTAAAAAGATAAATAAAACTACTCTATAGAAATAGTAACTAAACTCTATTTATAGATCTAATCTATTAATAAAATCATCTAAGTAAGTAATCTTATTATTAAAAAGGTCTCTTAGGTTTAACTATTTTCTATTATAAGTTATATCTTAATAATAGCCTTATTACCTCTTCCTCTTTATTATACTCCTTATCCTACTCTAATCCTTATTATAGCTAAAACTACCCGCCTTATTACGCTAAGCGTAAGAAGTTATAATAGTATACTCCCTTAGGTATATTCTACTCGATCTAATCCTACTAGTTAACTCTCTACTAGATATAGTCTATATAGTTATAGTTATACTTATTTAAAAGACTAGGCCTCTTAGGATATAATAATACGTCTATAAGTATAGTTCTTAGGTATAGCTTAATAATTATACTACGACTTAGCATCTATAAAACTTATAACTAAAGCTTATATCTAAGGTATTTAAGCTTATTATCTAGTATCTTAGATAAAGCGGACCTAGATAATACTAATAATCTATAAATAGGTTAAGAAATATCTACTATAGGAGATAGTATAACGTTATTATTATTTCTAAAGTCTATTATATTATTATCTATTAGTAAAGGAGTAAGAGGGTATAAAGGGAAGAAAGGTACTTTCTAAAAGTCTTCTTAGCTTAATAGGGTATCTTATAGAGCTATACTAGTATTAATAGTTAAATTATAGAACTCTATAGTAATTATTAATATATATTAGGTAACTAAGGGGATTTTAGAGTTAGAGAATAATATACTATTGCTTCAGGTTATACTACTAAAACGTAGAGATAGCAATCCTTCTTAAATTAGAGCTCTAGCCTATTTAATATACTAGAGGCTATATATAAATCTATCCCTCTACTAAACTAAATTAACTACATAGGTATTAATTAATAGGAGCTTTTAGAGTTATAGAGGGGCTCGTATCTTATAATACTATATATTAAGGTCCTATATAGCCTTAATAAAGCGCTAATTACTATTCTAGTCCTATATAGAGTTATAATAGAAGTAGTACCTAGTTAACTAGTTTATAAAGATCGTAGCTTAGTAATAATTACTATAATTTAGTAAAAAGAAAGCCCTAGTAGTATCCTAGAGATTCTTTACCTCTACTCTTTTAAGCTCTATAGAAGCCTTATTAATTTCTTTCTTAGGTTACTAGGCTAGTTTATAGATTAGGGTATAGATACTATAAGGGTAGCCCTTAATTATAAATATAAAAAGGGCTATAACCTCTAAATAATCTAACTCCTCTTATCTTATTAGCTTCCCTTATATATTATAAAAGTCTAATAAATATTCTACTTAAGCTAAAGTTATAATAGATAACCCTCTTCTATACTAGGTTATTAAGTAATTTATAGATTCTGAGTTCTATTATATATACTATAGGACTACTAGTATAAGCTTATCTTTATTTAGTATAGGGTTCCCTTTAGGTCTTATAGTATTAAATCCTACTAAGGTATTAGTAGAGTTAAATATAATATCTCTTAGGGTAGTAGGGGCTAGGTAGGGCGATGTAGATAGTTTTATAGGCCTAGGGTGGGAAAGACCTCTCTGGTTAAGGAGTCACCTCTCGTATAGTGGCGTTCACCTTTAGCACCTTGCTAGAAGGTCGACCTTTTGGGTTGAGGAGTTATCTTATATAGTAGCTTTAACCTTGCTAGAAGGTTTAGCGAGGGCGTTGCTACGAGAGCCTTAGTAGCCCGTTTAGCTCTAATATAATTAGCCCCGGTGCGGCG
Source organism: Colletotrichum ledebouriae (assembly GCA_036785755.1). Classification (NCBI taxonomy): domain Eukaryota; kingdom Fungi; phylum Ascomycota; class Sordariomycetes; order Glomerellales; family Glomerellaceae; genus Colletotrichum; species Colletotrichum ledebouriae. The sequence goes on from JAVHLU010002279.1 coordinate 3,506, forward strand.
CGCGTCTAACTTTATAATATTCAGAGGGTTTACTTGCGAGTAATAGGAATATATAGGGTTCCTATATTATTTTCCTTAACTAGTAGAGGGTATAGGTTAAAATACCTATATAGTATTTCCCGAATTATACCTGCGAACTGGGTGAATTTATTATAGTCTTTTTGCAAAGGGGCTGCGGCGTAATTCCAAGCTCAATAGGCCTAGGGTAGTTAAGATATTTTATAAAGTTAGCTAGTTATTATAAATTATAATCCCTCTTTTACTTCTTATAGTTATTCCTTCTTTTTATATTCTAGATATTTAGTTCCTTTAATAATCTTTCCTCTCTATTAAACTCTTCTAAATTAATAGAAACTATTAAATTAGTTTATAAATTAGTATCTTTAGATACTAGTAAGTTAATATCTATCCTATTTTAAGAGGAAACCTCTAGGTTTATAAATCGAGGGGTATATTTAGCTATCTAATATTTAATATCTTCTTAAGCTATCCTTTTCGAAATATCCTTATCTCTTAATTTAAAGTACTAATTATATACGATTCTATTTACTCTTAGTTAGGTCTAGTATCCTTTAGGAGGTATTTTATTAATAAAAGCCCTTAATAAATGATTAATCTAACCTTAATACCTTATTTTAATAGGCTACTTTAGAGGTACTAGGCTTCTAATCTATATAAAGGACCTAAGCTAATTAATAAAGTAGAGACTAGAAGCCTATAGTAGAGGGTCTATATATTAAAGCTCTACTCGGTATAGTTATTATATTAAAACTTCCTTAGCTTTACGTCTTAGTAGAAAGCTCCTAGTAATAAATATTAGAGTCTATAGGTATCCTTTAGCTCTTCTACTTAACTACTAATTATTATAAAACTAGTTTCTCCTATCTTATAAGTTAATTAGTAGACCTATAATAACTACCTTAGTAGACTTAAGCGCTTATAGATAAATAAGGAGTATATTAGGGGACTTAGCTTTAATTTAGGTAACTATAGTATCTCTTATATCTCTATTTTTAAAATCGTTTTCTATACCTCTAACTATCTTATAGTAGAGTAGCTAGCTAGCTATATAATATAGTAACTAACTACTAAGATATCCTTAGTATCTATCGGAGTTACTATTTTAAATATACTAATAGTATTAAATATACTAGCTATAACTTATTATAGGTATAAAGGGCGAATCGTTTTCTCTATTACTTCTAAGGTTTTATTCTAACGTTTAAGGAGGATATATTTTAATACTATATTAAAAGGGTCTATCTAACTAGGGATATTATCTATCCTAGGTAGGGGGCGTATATTATATTTAATTAGCTAAGGCTAGTAACTAAGCTTATTAGGAGGTCTAAAGCCTAGGATATCTCTATTATTTTATCCCTATACTTAAAACCTACTTATACTTAGTTTATTAGATATAAGCTCTATTAAAAGTATACTTTTAAGGATAAGAAAGTTTAAGGATATTAGCTCCTAGATCTATATATCTAACGCCTTATTATGGGGAAAGCGTAAGTAATTTATAAACTAAAGAGCTAAATAGAAGTAATATTTAAAGAAAAGGAGGAGCTATAGTATAGTAGTTAATATTATATAATTAGTAGGTAAATTAAGTTTAAAAGTCAATAATATATATATAAGGGAGAGAGAACCTAGAGGGCTTAAGGGGTAAAGAGTGCGTTTTTATATCTACTAATTACTTTAATAATATATTAATTTATCAGTAGCTTATAGAAGGAATAATTAACTCTCCTTCCCTACCCTCCTTAGCCTTAATAAAGTAAAACGAGCTTAGGATAAAAAACCTATAATAAATAGAATAGCTAATTAGAGCGGTTATATATAGGGAAAGAATAAAGGAAATAATACTTAGTAATAGCTATTAAAACGCGCGGCTTAGTTATAAATTAAATAAATATCCTGCTCTATCCTCTATTATTAACTTCTCCTCTTATAATAGCTACTTTTAGCTAGCTACTTTAATCTTTATATAACCTTTTTATACTTTTTTTCTTATATTAACGAATTATATCTTCTTATTATAGCTAATTATAACTTCCTTATCTTAGGCGTTAAAAATACTAATTAACCTCGCTCTTATTATCTCCTATTAGTAGTAACCCTTTAGGTCCATAGTACTAATATCCCTATACTTGAAATAAAGAAAAATATTATATCTCTTTTTATTTAATACTCTAATAACTAACATTAGGTATTCCTTCCCTTCTTTCTAATATCCCTATACTCTCTAGCTAATAATTATAATTCTTAGGTAGCTATAAGCCTTATTTAGCTTTAACTTAATATCCCTAGTAATTAATACTTAGAGGTAGCCTTTATACTATAGATATTCTCTAATAAGACTACTAAGGTAATAAAGCTAGCTTTCTAGAAGGCTTATCTTAGTAAATAGGACTTCGAATAAATATTTAGAGTAACTAAGGGGTCTAGAGAATTCCGCTATTAAGTCTTTATCTATACCTCTATTACTTTCCTCGCTAGCTTATAGGAGATAAAGGTCTTTTAGTATATAGTAGCTACGTATAGCTTATTTATTTAATCCTAAGGTAGTTATAATATAATACCCTATATTTACTATAAAGAGCAGGCTTATACTACTAGGAACCTTATAACTAGTATTTATATCTATAAACTATACTTTAAGTATATCTCTATACTAAGTACTCTTTATACTAACTACTTCTTCTATAAAACTTAAGCGAGTTACTTATATAATAACGTAAGTATCTATAAGTATTATAGGTATAAAATTAAGCATAATAATAAGGTAAGGAGGAGTGGAGAATTTAATATTATTAAGGAGATCCTATAGTCCTAAATTCTAGTAGATACTATAGTTATAGCTATAGCTAAGTTTAACTTCTCGCTCCTTTATAATAAATATTATTAATAAGCCTAGGAATATTACCCTAAAGCTAGGTTTATATACTCTTATTACCCTTTTATAATAGAGCTACCTCTAGAGTTTAACCTTATAGAAATCGCAAACTACTTAGGGTTTTATGTTATAGATTAAAGCAGGAAAATAGGGTTTCTAGATATATTTATATAATATATAGGGGGGGCGAAAGGGAAAAGAGAATAAGAAGCTAGTTAGGTTTTAATAAGAAATTAAGGCGAATAATATATAAATAGGTCTATAAAGCTAAAGTTAGAGTATATCTAGGTATAAAAATTAATATAATCCTTTTTATTAAGCTCGGAATTACGCCGCAGCCCCTTCGCAAAAAGACTATAATAAATTCACCAAGTTCGCAGGTATAATTCAGGAAATACTATATAGGTATTTTAACCTATACCCTCTACTAGTTAAGGAAAATAATATAAGAACCCTATATATTCTTACTACTCGCAAGCAAACCCTTATATAAAGTTAGACGCGCGCCGCACTAGGGCTAATTATATTAGAGCTAAACGGGCTACTAAGGCTCTCGTGGCCTAGAAACGACCTTACTAAACCTTCTAGTAAGGTAAAAGCTACTATATAAGATAACTCCTTAACCTAAAAAGTCGACCTTCTAGTAAGGTGCTAAAGGTGCTATAAAAGCTACTATATAAGATAACTCCTTAACCTAAAAGGTTAACCTTCTAATAAGGTGCTATAAACGCTACTATATAAGAGGTAACTTCTTAATTAAAGAGGTCTTTCCTAAGAGGTTCTTATAACTAGAAGTATAAGAAGCTTTATAAATAGGGCTTTATACCTCTCCCTCTTCTTTATCCTTATCCCTTAACTATATTAGTATTAGACCTTATATATAAATATACTAAGCCTAAGCGAGGCACGCCCTTTAATATAAATAATATAGAGGGGATTACTAGAGAGTTTAGCCTCGATATAATTAATAAAACCCGCTCCTTTATTAACTACTCCGCTATATATAGAGAGTATATTATTAGTATAACCCTTAAGAGGGCTTACCTTAATACCCCTATAGGGGACTCTATAAGGTATAATAGTATTAGAGCTAAGTAAGTAAACTTAGTAGTAGAAGTTTAGTAGGTTATTATATACCCTATAGAGTAGCCCTTCTTCGAGCAGGTCCTCTATATTACTAAGGTAGAGGTAGCCTAAGCAGCCTAGGTAAATATTAGTAAGTATAGCTTATGCTAACTACTTTAATATAGAGAGAGCGTTACTAATAATAGTATAGCTAGTAGATAAAGCGGTAATAGAGGTAGTATTAGTAGCGCGGGTAGTATATAAGAGGAAAAGTCGATAGTTTTATAGTTTAAATAATTAAAAACTATATTATTATCGATATAAAGTTAAAGATCGTGAGGCTATCTAGTATAATAGGTACGTATAAGTACGGCTGTGGTTACAGAGTTATGATCACGTGACCGAAGGCTGTGTTTTATCAGGAGGCGCGGAGTTAGAAGGTCTGTTGCACTTAAGCAGGTAAAACCACTATGCAGTAGCTAGAGGCTATAATCCTTTTTATAAGTATCCTTCTCTTTCTCTTTAATAGAAAGTAATCTAATATTAGTAATAATCTTTTCTAAGAAATAGAAAAGGGGGAGTAAGAAGGGTTTACTAATATCCCCCCTAAGGGGCTTAATAACTACGATTTTAATACCCTCTTTCTCCTTCTCTTCTTATCTCTTATCTTTAAGTTATTAATCTTATATTTGTTAAGCGAGGAGGGGTAGCTTTAGTATTATTACTAGGAAGTTAAGGATCTTATACTTTCCTAGGCTTAATAACCTTACTATAACTACTAATAGATATTAAAGTTATCTAGGCTATTATTATTTTAAATAGTAGTAAGGGGGTATACTTTAAATAGATAGGGAGTTATTAATATTATCTCTTATCCTTATCCCTAAAGTATCCCTAAAGTTTAGGAATATTATCCCTAGAATTTTAAACTTTTAAACTAAGAGATAAAAGGAAGGGAAAATAAGAATAGGTTTATAAGTTATTAATTAAGATAAGTTATAATAAAAAAAACCTTATATATCCCCTAGATCTTCTATCTTAATATACTCTTTCTCTTTCTCTTTTATTATTTTAGGAATCTTAATAACTAGTTATTATCTAGCTTTTAAAGCCTTAATTACCTTCTCTAAATCCTTTAAATACTACTTTAATTATATTACTAAGTATAATAAATCCTCCTCTTCTTCCTAATTATTTTCCTTAGGTATTGAGCTCGGAATTACGCCGCAGCCCCTTCGCAAAAAGACTACAACAAATTCACCCAGTTCGCAGGCACAATTCGGGAAACACTATACAGGTATTTTGACCTATACCTTGCACTTAAGCAGGTAAAATCACTATGCAGTGGCTAGAGGCCAGGCTTAAACCTATATAGTAGGTAGGAAGGGCTAAAGCTAGTTAAAATATAAACGCTAGATCGGTCTGCAAATAGGGCGGCGGGAAGGTTTAGCTAAGGGTTAATATCTCTCTATCCTCTCATTTATATTAATAATATATAAGCAATTAGCTAATAACTAGTCTTAACTATACTATTAGCCCTCGGGTTATATATAGACGTTACTTTCCTCCTTATACTATATTCCTTATTATATTTAATAATAGTATCCTTATTCTCTAGCCCTCTATTAATAACGAGTTTGCTATATAGTCCGTAGTAGTAAATAATCTCTTCCTAGATCAACTTAGCGATCTTAGCTAAAGTCGTTCTTTTAAGCTAGTAGGCTTTAGGCTATCCTATTAATAGATCCCTTACCTTAACGAGGTATTACTTACCTACTCTTTATATATCTAATAATATCCTAGTAAAGGGTAGTCCCTTTAGGGAGCTATAGGTCCTTATATTATCTATACGTCGAGCTTTCCTCTTTTAGTAATTAGGGTAACCTTTTAGGGATTTATTAATCTCTATATATATATTAGCCTAGATATAGCGATTAGATAGTCTTCTAGCTATAGCTTACTTAACTTAATAACTACTCTCTTTATAGGCCTTTATAATTAGCTTCTTTTACTACTTAGGGCTATTAATAACTCGTTATAGGATTAGCTTCCGATTCGTTAGTCTAGTAAAAAGTAAGTAGTTTTAAATATAATAATCTAACGCTCTAGTCTTAAAGTTATAATACCTTACTAGTTAAAATCCTAGAGGGCGTCTCTATATTATTAAATAATAAGCGACATATTAAGAATATACTAAATAGGTCTACGAATTATTAAGAAGTACGTCTAGGATATTTATTATATTACTAATAACCTCTATATTTCCTACTAGGACCTCCTCTATATATTACTTATTATTATAGTATTAAGCTTAATTAAAGAAGGAACTAGCTTTTATATTTATAAAGAAGATCTACGAATCGATCTAAGAGTTAATCTCCTCTTTAGTTTCCTTATTAATAATATTAGAAAGTCCCCGGTGTTTTTATAATAAGCTATCTGCTACTATATTCTAAGTATTATAAATATATTATACTTTAAAGTTAAATATTTAAATCTATATAATCTATTAAATAATAAGGGCTCCTAGGAGGTTTATAGCCGCTCTATTAAGTAATATAACTAATTTCTAAGTATCTATCTCTAGGATAAAGTATTATCTATATAAATAGTTATATACCTTTTTTAAAGCCTTAAGAATACTATATAATTCCTTCTTCCTAGTACTATATAATAGCTCTAGTCCTAACTAGGTATTACTCTTAAAGCGAGAGATTATACGCTAGTTATTAATAAATTATCCTAGGACTCCGCTCTATCCTATATTACTAATATTAACTATTAGGTAGATATCTCCTCTTTTATAGCTATATTCTATAGTAACGAGGATTAGGGCCTTTATAAGTATTATCTTTTAGGTATCTATAGCTATTTCTTACTTCTCCTCCTAGCTAAATAAGGTATTTTTCTTAAGTAAGTTAGTAAGCGGCTTTATAATAGTAGAGTAGTCCTTTACCTAGGATCTATAAAACGTTATAATCCTTAGGAAAGCCCTAAACTCTATTAAATTAGTATTAGTAGCCTATTTATAGATCTTAACTATCTTCGCTTCCTCTAGACGACGCCTATTAGTACTATAAATATAGCTAATAATTATTACTACTTCCTAAGCCTATTATAACTTAACTACTACTACTATATACTCCGCTAGCTTTAAATTAACTAGGACCTTATTAATACTCTATAAGTATTCTAAAATAAATCTGCGAATCCCTAGATAAGACTTAATCTCTTCTTTTCTATATCGCAAAGTTAGTCCTTTAATAGTAATTTTATTAAGGAAGGCTTTATAGTAGCTTGGGATAAGGTTATATAGGATTCTAATTATAACCTATATAAACTAAGCAACTAAGCTTATTACTCCTTAAGGTAATATATATATCTATAGTAGTCTAATAGGTAATACGAATATTATTAAGTCTCTACTTATAGGGTCTAATAGGACTTAGGTATATCCTAAGAAGAAGTCTAGTAGTACTAATAGTTAATATATAGCAAAATATTTCAAAAGAATATCCGCTAAAGGGGATAGTGCTACGTCTCATATTATAACTATATTTATTTAAGTTACTAAGTTAATAAGCCTTATCTTACTATCTTTCTTTCGCATAAGGAAGAATATATTATAATAAGCTATATAACTTTACTTAAGGACTCCTTTCTTTAGTCTATCCTTTAGAATTATAATAATATCCTACCCTAGTCCTCTTAATATTAGGATTCCTTTTGCTTACTACGCCTTATATAGTACTATTTGAATTATCTATAGAGGTATAATAGAAGGGTATATAGAGCTATAGAACTGAAATTCCTATGCTAAAGCCTTCTCTCTTATAATAAGAATAACTAAAAGGAGCTTCTTTTCTTCAGGCTATAAATAATTAATAGTTTTTAGGATAGCTTCTTATTAAGCTCTTATAAGCTTTATTCCTTATTTAATAGTTAAAAACTTTAGTATAACTAGGCCTACGAATAGGGTACTAGGATCTAGGATTATATTCTTCTTAGCTTTTACTTATACCTTAAATTTCTACTCTAGGTCTCTATCTAGGGTTAAACTATTGAATATAGCGTTATTAATAAGTTAAATCTTCTTATCTTTCGTCTTATACTTCGTATTAATATCTTCTATTAGTAATACGGGTATTATTAGTATAGGTTTATAATTATTATAAGAGAAAGTAATATCTATAGCTATAATAACTTTAATACCTTTCTAATATACTAACTTATACTTCCTCCTAGTTACTTTCTTCTTGAATATTCTTTTCTTAGGTTAATAAATATAATATTAAAAATTAATACTATAGCTATTATATCCTACTATATATTCTATACTTATAATTACTTTATAGATCTTATTAAGCTTAGGAGTAAGTTTATTATAAATTATAGTCTCTAGGACTTTATTAAAAACTAGTCTAAACTCTTTAAAAATAGTAATAACTTCCTTATCTAGGTCTAATTATTACTTAACTTTATCTAGTATGTTATAAGAGCTTTTAAAAGCTTATTAGAATATCCTAGCGTATTCTTATACTCCTTAGCGTTATATCTAGCTCTTTCTCGTTCTATTATTAACTTACTAATTATCTCTTATAAAGTCTAAGCTTATTACTATATTAGGTTTATTAGCAATAGCCTCTATTTCCCCTCCTCTATAGGAGATAAGAGAGTATATTAATACTAAGAAGAAATAAAGCAGTCTATTTTAATAATAGCTTCTAGGAACTAGGTAGTTAAATCTCCTATATAAAACGATAGTAGGATATTAATCTTAATATTCCTAGACTAAAGGACTCTAATAATCTAGTTTTATATATAATCTAGCGTTATTTAAGTCTTTAAGATAAAGGGAGCTCCTAGTACTAGGTTCTTATTATAAGCGTTTTTAGGGAAAATAGAAAAGCTAATATCCTAAATCTAATTACTATTAATATAAATATCGTTTGTAATTACGCTTACGAACTAGGTCCTCTCCTCTCTATTAGTAATCCTGCGGATCCCTATATCTATCTTAACTATATCGCTCTATAAGCCTAGGCGCTTAATATAACTATTACTAATAAGGTTAATAGCAGAGCTACTATTAATAATCCCCCTAATTAATATATTCGCAGGGCTATAAAGGGTAATAGTAATCTACTAGTAGGTTATAACGAAGTCTAGGATAGTAATACATCTTAGTAGTAGAAGTAATACTAAATCCTAATCTTCTATTATAGCGCCTATCTTAAAGATAGGATTAATTATATAGTAGTTAAATTAAATTACGTTAGTCTACGAATCCTTAGGTAAGTCTATAGAAATAGTAGCTAAAGTCGCTTAGCTTTTAGAATAGTTCTTATTATTATTCTATTAATCTATTTATTCCTATAGCTCCTTATTACTCTCTCCTATCATATTAAATTAATTTAGAAGTATAACGTTAGTAGGAATAAAGACCTCTTACGCTTTTAAGTTATATCTATCCTTATACTTAGTAGTCATAGCTTTAGTAATATTATAGACTATTCTATCCTAATTAGGCTAGTTTTAATAAAGGAAAGCCTTAGGGATAGCTACCTTCCTATTTACTTATTTATTATATAGCTTAAGAGTAAGAGTATAGCTAGTTTATAAATTACTATATTAAATCTAAGGCTTATCTGATTTACCTTATTTCTACTACTTAACTTATTCCTTAGGGTTATATAGTAATATAGTATCTTTAGTATCTTCCTTATTATCTAGAAGCTTTATAACTCTCTAAGTAATTTAAATAAGAGGGTTTTAAATTATAAGTAGGTTTGCTATTTAGGGAGCCTAGTAATAATAAGTATTATAAGGTTCTATATAATAACCTCTAGCTTTCCCTCTTTCTATAGTAGTAATATCTTCTACTAGGTTAATATACTAGTTCTTTAGCTTAAAGCTAAAGAATATTATATTTATAAAGTTATATAATTAAGTAGTATCCTTTAATAAATTTAAAAAGCTAATAGATATTTTAGGGCGTATCCTATTATAACTAATAACTCTTATAACCTTCTCTAGAAGCTTTAGCTACTACCTTTCTACTAACTTACTTATAGTAACTATATAATACGCAAAGGTATCCTTATTAATTGGGATATACTTTGAAAATTATGGAGCTATTAGTTAATTTATAGTTATAGCTCTAATTAATAATACCTGTCTTAACCTTAGTACTTATATCTAGGGTGCTAATAAAGTAGTAGGGCGATACGTAGTAGCAGACCCTATTCTAGCTAGCCTCGAGATACTTAATATAGCTAATAACGATATAGTTAATAGCGCTATAAAACCAGCAGGCCCCTATAGCCTAGAAAGGTATATATTATAGTAGTTTATCTTACTAGAAGCCTCTATAGCCTCTTCTTACTCTACCTCTTCTAAATCCCTAGTATTACTAATATCCTCCTTAGTAATCCCTATATCTAGCTTATAAGTAAAAGTACTACTATTATTAGTATTAAGTCTATAAATAGTCCTAAGATTATTATTTATAAGGTTTAGTAGCTTTTATAGCGTTTAGATTAAAAGTATTATCTCCTTAGCTAATAACTCTCTTAATAAGGGTTAAGATATCTATCTTTTAATTAGCCCTATTAATATTTCAAGTCCTAAAGTTCTCTATAAGAGAATTAATAATTAAGCTAGTAGTCTAGGCTATAAAGGGTTCCTTAGCTTAGCCCTCTGCCTTATTAGAATTATCTTTCTAGGGACTTAAAGCGTTATTATTAGTTTAGGCTTAATAAGGCTAGATAACTATTAAAGTTCCTAGTAGGTAGTAAACTATTTAATTAGAGCGTCTTCTATTATAACTTTTTACTTTAAAATAACCTTAATAGGCTAGTAGCTAAGACTTTAGGCTATAGCTCTTATAGCTCTCTCTAAAAAATAGTAATAAGTAATAGGAATAAGCTTAGCGTTAGTAAGTTCTAGGTCTCTATACTAGATAGCTCTCTATTAAAGCTATTAAATAGTAGTAATTAATATTATAACCTAGGAAGGGTTATTATCCTTAATATAAGATCTTATAACTAGGTTCTAAAGGTCCTTATTAGGGTCTTAATAAGACTTTAGGTTTATAAATCCGAACTAATATAGAAGTTTCTCCTTAGCTTCCTTCTAGGTCTTAGCTTTACTAATATAAGATTTTACTATATCTTAATTATTACTAGAGCTATATATATAAACCTCGTTCTTTATATCTTTATTTATCTTATAGTAAAGCTTTATAAGGCTGTTATAGTTAGTAATAAAGTCGGAGATATTAGTGCTAATAAACTTAGGCGCTCTAGTTAAATTAGGAGTTATTATTATAATAGTAGGACGTCTTATAAGGAGATTAGCAAGGGCTATAATATCCTAATTAGTATAACTTCCTTTAGGGGAACGTAGAGTACTTAAGGGTACTACTCCTATCCTAGAAGTAGGATTCGGAAACCTATTTATATTATTATTAGAGGCTAGCTATCCTATAGTATAATATTATATCCTACTAAACAAAGCTCTTATAAATCTGTCTTTAGGCTATTTCCCCTTATTAGAAGAGGATCTAATATCTAAGTTAGCTAAGGAAGAAGAAGATATAATACTTATAGGTTTATAGATATTAAAGTTAATATTATATAGTTTAAGTAGTAGAGTCTTCTTGTTAATAAAGTGAAGTTATATTTATAATATCTTCTAAATAGAAAGATAAAATAGGTAGTAATAACTTTCTTTAAATAAAATAAAAAAGGAAATAGTATAAACTAAATAACTAAATAAATATAAGAAAGGTCTAGTAACCTCGATCTTATTACTCTAGGCTATTATAAATCTACTTCGAGTCTTATTACTTAATATAGAAGGGTCTTCCTAATAACGCTTTTATCTTAGAAGAATTCATAGCTTTACTATATTAATATGTCTCTAATGTTAGTATATTACTCTTAGTACTTAGGGCTATAATAGTAAGGGGTTTATTAGTCTCTAGTTACTAATCTAGTTAATATTACTATACTCGTTAGCTTAGTAAGACTGCTAATCTCTATATTAGTATTATATATAGCTATCTTAGCTATATTAGCCATAGCTCGCTAGTCAAATAATAGCAGTTATAATAATATATAAGGGGGTAAGGAAAGGAATATATTCGCTAGAACCTACTAATAGTATATAAAAAGAAAAAGAGAGAAAAGGAGGACTTTAGGGTCTATATCGTTCCTACCTTAATTCTATAAGAAGGCATAGCTATTACTATTCCCTTAGAACTAAGGTAGGTCTACGAATATCTTTCTCTCTTGAAACTACGCTTTTATGATTATTCGTGTCATCGTTATTCGTTATTTGTAAATTCCTTAAGTTATTATCGCATTTAAAGTGGTTTAATTATATATATATATATTAATAGCAGGGATATATAAACGCAGCGAAGGCAAATAACTCTCTAAGAAGCCTATAAAGGCTATTAAAAAGACTAAAAGACTCCGCCTCTAGGCACTATTCGAAAGGGCTTAAACGAATAGGAACTAGAAAGATAATATATAATATAGCTCTACTTATAAATAAGTAAGAATATTAAGAGTAGGCTTTAAAGATATATAGAATAATTCGCAGATCTAATTAAAAGAGATTATCTAAATTGAGCGCGGATTTACTAAGAAAAATGCTTAAAAACGAGGTATAGGATTATTAAGGTATTCATTATAATTATATCTATCCTATACTAAAGTCGGCTATGCTCCTCTCCTCCACGCTCTACTCCATAGTCTTCCTGTAACAGGTCCTTGCGCTAAGGGAGTTTTCCGAAAGTTGCGTAGCTAAGTCCATCTTATCCCATCCTAATACATTCTTGAGAAACGATTTTCTAATCCTATTTAGTATCTTATTACCCCCTTAGTAAACTCTAAATAGTTTATTATAAGATACCTGAAGGATTTTATTTTCAAGTAAGTAGTTATTAGAGATATATAACCTTTTTTTAGTATCTTAGAGTACTAGAGTTATTTAGTAACTACCCTATCTCTTATTATTCTAATTCCTTCCTAATATAAAAGGAATCCTTTTATGAAACCTCTTTAACTTATTTCTAAAGCAAGGGTATAAGTTATTTCTAGCGAGGTATTTAATAGTTAGATACCCTATTACTACTTAGTACCTACCCTCTAGATAATAGCCTTTTTAAAACTTTATAAAAAGGCTTATAAGAGCGAGTCTCTAGCTTTATTAATCTCTATATCCCCTAGGGTATGATTAGGTCTCTATAAGAAACTATTAGCTAGGTTATAATAACCTAGCTTATATTTTATTTTAAAGTTAAGTATTAAAGGACTTTATAATAACTACTAGGGTATAGTTAGTTCTCTATGAGAGGCTATTAGCTAGGTTATTATAACCTAGCCTATATTTAATTTCAAATTAAAATATTAATAGATCTTATAACAACTGAGCCTAGTAGCTACTAAGCATCTTCTTATTAGCGAGGTACTAGTAGCCTAGGTAGTGAGTAATAAACTTAATATAATACTAAGAGTAAAGTAAGTAGTACTAGTACTTTACTATTACCTCCTTAATAGCTAGTAGCTCTACCTCTAGTATATTCTATTATACTTACGCGCTTATAAACGTATATATATAATCCCTTACATACTTATATTCCCCTAATAGGATCTGACCTATTAGCCTCTAGTTAGGTATTAGCTATAATCCTCTAATCTATAATATTCTTATTAGCTCTACAATTAATAAGTATAATACTAGTTTTCTATCTACTTATAACTTAGATTTATTCTATTACTTTAATATAATATAGCTAGTTATTATCTAATTAAACTATTTATATTAGTATCTAGTTCTCCTCTAGTTATTTACTAGGGTAGGGTTTGCTTTATAGTAGGGGTAGCTCTACTTCTTATAATATAAGCACCTTAGCGCGATATAGCCTTTCCTCTTATAACTATAATATATAATTCCTTTCCTAATATCTTATAGTAAGTCCTTAGTATCCTCTTAGTAGTTATTAGTAGAATTATAATCCCTATAGGTCTATCCCTTTATAGCCTGGGCTTTCCCTCTAGATTCATAGTTTAGCTTTCTAGTTATTATCCCTTATTATTAGTTCCCTAGTCCCTTACTAGGGCCTTGTATATCTATATATTACCTATAAGTTTAGTATTTCTAGCCTTAGTATTAAGGTTAAGCTATAACCTTAGTAATCTATTTACTATAATATAGTACTAGAGCTAGGCTATTAGTAAGCCTACCTAAGTTAGGTTTATATACTAAATGTCCTAGACCTTATATTAGCTACGCTAGTAGTTAACTAATCCTTTACTATTAGCTAAGTAATATCCTTTACCTTATTATTATAATTAATAGAGAGGTATAATATTTATTAGGTTACTACTAATCTCTTTAGATACCTAGTAGTATATAGTACCTTTTTAAGGTCTAATATAAGCTTATGTATATTAGATTATATATTAAGATTAAATATAAACCAATTAAAGTTAATCTAGATACCCCCTTTGAGTGCGGAATTACGCCGCAGCCCTTTTATAAAAAGACTATAACAAATTCACCTAGTTTATAGGTATAATTTAGGAAATATTATATAGGTATTTTAACCTATACCCTCTACTAGTTAAGGAAAATAATATAAAGTCCCTATATATTCCTACTACTCGCAAGTAAACCCTCTAAATATTACTATATAAAGTCAGATACGCGCTATACTAGGGCTAATTTTATTAGAGCTAAACAGGCTACTAAGGCTCTTAGAGCCTAGAAACGCCCTTGCTAAACCTTCTAGTAAGGTAAAAGCTATTATATAAGATAACTACTTAACCTAAAAGGCTAACCTTCTAGTAAGGTATTAAAAATAAAAGCTACTATATAAGAGGTAACTCCTTAACTAAAGAGGTCTTTCCTAAGAGGTTCTTATAGCTAGAAGCATAAGAAGCTCTACTACTACGAGCAGGGCTTTATACCTCTCCCTCTTCCTTATCCTTATCTTTATAACTTATAATAAATCCTTAACTATATTAATACTAGACCCTAAATATAAAAACGCTAAGCTTATATAAGGCACGCCTTTTAATACTAATAATACGCGAGAGCTTACTCGAGAGTTTAGTATTAATATAATTAATAAAAGTTACTCCTTTTTTAACTACTTTATTATATATAGATAGTATAGTATTAATATAGCCCTTAAGAGTGCTCTTATTAATACCCCTAGAGGGGATACTTATTATTATATTATAGCTAAGTAAGTAGACTTAGTAGTGGAAGCTAGGTAGGTTATTATATACTCTATAGAGTAGCCCTTCTTTAAGCAGGTCCTCTATACTATTAAGGTAGAGGTAGCCTAGACCTCTTAGGGCTTTAACGTTAGTAAGTATAGCTTACGCTAACTGCTTTGATATAGAGAGAGCATTACTAATAATAGTATAGATGCGAAGGCGATAGCTAACCCGATTAAACAAGAGGACTAGCGGACGAAGCGGTAATAGAGGCGGTATTAGTAGTATAGGTAGTACGCGAGAGGATAAGTTAATAGTTTTATAGTTTAAATAATTAAAAACCACGTTATTATTAATATAAAGTTAAAGATCGTGAGGCTATCTAGTATAACGGGTACGTATAAGTGCGGCTGTGGTTAGGAAAGGTAGTTAGCAACTTAGGAGGTTATTAGGGATCACGTAACCGAAGGCTATATATTATTAGGAGGCGCGGAGTTAGAAGGTCTATTGCACTTGAGCAGGTAAAATTACTATGCAGTGGCTAGAGGCCTAGATACCCCCTTTATACTTAAGTATTCACCCGCGCCGCCGTTAAATACCGCCTCTATCACCGCTTCGTCCGCTAGAAGTCGTTACTGTCTTTACTATGCCGTCGTTAGCAACGCTCTCTCTATATCAAAGCAGTCGGCGCAAGCCGTACTTACCGACGTTCCCCTAATAGGCTACCTAGGCTGCCTCTGCCTTAGCAATGCGGAGGACCTGCTTAAAGAAGGGCTACTCTATAGGGTATATAACGACCCGCTAAACTTCTATTACTAAGTTTGCTTGCTTAGCTCTAATGCTATTACGCTTTATAGAGTCCCCTATAGGGGTATTAAGGTAAGCCCTCTTAAGGGCTATATTAATAATATGCTCTCTATATATAGCGGAGTAGTTAATAAAGGAGCAGGTTTTATTAATTATATTAAGGCTAAACTCTCTAGCGATCCCCTCTATATTATTTATACTAAAGGGCGTGCCTCGCTTAGG
>JAVHLU010002280.1:0-19731 GCA_036785755.1 Colletotrichum ledebouriae
ATAAAGCTAAGGATTATAAATATATATATATATATAAGGTTATTGCTATTATTAGAATTTATATAGATTTTTAAAGTATTTATTCCATGAAGGAAATACTTTTATAGTTATTAAAGAGATATTATATTGTAGTTATTTATTAAGGTTTGTATAAACCTTATAGGATTATTATAGAACTTTTAAGATATACCTTCGGTATTCTTACACTTAGTATTAATAGTAGAGGATCTAAAACCCCATTTATAATATTAGTAATACCTTTAGAGGTCTTAGGTTAGAGTTAGAAGCTAAACTATTAGTAACTAAAGCTTAAAATCTCTATGAGTATAATACTTATATATAAGAGGAGGCTTAGGATTAAATATTATCTCTTTAGTATATTAATTCTTATTAATTTATAGTTAAAATAATAATAGAATTAACTTTTAATTAGTATTAATTTTATAATATACTAATATAATAAAGCGAGCGAGAATAGGTATAATATAGTCTAAATATTAATAATAATATTTAGTTAGATTAGAAGGTAGCTAGCGGGGTAGGAATAGTATAGGAGGGCTAATAAGATAGGTTATATAATAAGGTATATATCTACTCGCTAGGTCCTAGTTATTCTAACCTGGGCCAGGGATCCGAAGCCGGATCTAGCCTACTAGGCAAGTGACAGTCCTACTTGCTACGTAGGTAGGCGAATATTCCTATACTCATAACCTAAGGAAATAAGAAATAAAAGCAAGGGCTTATAATACTCTAAGCTACTTAAATACTACTCAAACAATTTATAGTATTATAAGGATAAAGATAAAACAATAATAATTAATAAATAATCTCTAGAATATTATAGATACCTTTAATTATAGTCTCCTAAGTAATACTAAGAGAGATTAGAGCTAATTCTCTAGACTATTTACTAATTACTAAACTTAAAGATAAAAAGATATAATATAAGGGATTACTATAAGTAATACTAGATACCTATATATATAAGTATATAAGATTATATTAAGATAAGTAAATAAAGTATCAAATAACCTTAAATATATTAAGTTTAAGCGATTTAAAGTTAATGAAAGAAGCTAGCTAATTATATTATATTAGATTAAACCTAAAAGGGTATATTCAATTAACCCCCTAGGTATATATAATAGAGTATAATATATACGTAAAAGTAGTATAAAATCTAGCTAAATTATATAATATCTATATTAATTAATTTTAGATATAAATTGCGCCTAGATCTATATATAGAGTTTTCTATATAGTTATATATTAGCTTTTAGTTACTTTTATACCCTATACCGTATGATTCGATAAGATAATACTATATCGCTATTACCTTTCTAAACCGCCTTAATATTCGGGGTGAGATTTTAATAAAGGAATCCTCCTGACTCTATTCTACTTAATAACTAATAAGAATACCTTTCATAGCTTATATAGTAATCTTCTCACTCTTTACCTATACCTTAAGATTAATATAAGGAAAATATATACTTCTAATAATCCTTAGTTAATTTCTATTAAGAATATAATCTCCTCTTAGGGCTAATAATTTATTATAAAGCGCTTAAATAGGTACTTTACTTAATATTATTATAATAAAGGAGTAGTTAATAATATAGACTGCTATTGTAAATAGAAATAGCTATAGCTTTACTAGGACCTTAAGATTAATGCTTAAAGTATATACCTTATTTAATATAATTTAGATTATACGCTCTATAATACTATTCTATTTATATATATAGAGTAGCGAAGACTCTACCTTTATCCTATCGTTCTATAATATAGCTTTAAGGTAAGTTACTATAAACTCTCCCGTATTATCTATAAAAATAACTTTTAGTATTATACTAAAGGTATTCTTCTATTATTAGAGATATATCTATAATTAATATACTAGCTTATCTTTTATATATATAAAGATAATTACTTAGAAGTATATCTTATTATCTATTACTAGTAAAAAGTATTTAAACTACTTTACTAGCTTTATCTCTCTAATATTTATATAAAGAATATTCCCTACCCTCTCTATATAGCGCCTAGGTATATATAGAGAGTATTATAAACTCTTTAAGAGATTATATATTTTATATAGCTATAGGACTACTAACGTAGAGGTAATTATATATCCCTTTATTATCTTAATAATCTTTTTTATCTCTCTAAAGCATAGGTACCCTAGCTTATAATACTAAAGCTTAGATTTAGTCCTCTACTACATGGTATATATAACCTATACGCTCAAATCTTACTTCAAAGTAATATTAAGGTTAAAACCTCGCTATTAAATCTTAAGTATTATAAATACTTACCTATTATTACTTATTAATTAGTTCCTATTAAAATACCTCCGCTAAGGTAGAGTTATTTACTATTAAATATATTAACTAAGAAGGTTAGTATATATAAAACGTCTTATGGCTATACAAATTCCCTATTATTAAAGTATAGGGTAACTATATTTATATACTTAGAATAGATATTACGTTCTCTTATATAGATCGCATATAGAGTTATTAATAATATATACTTATTATTATTATATTATAATAAGTCGTTAATTATATATATATTTATACCTATATCCTATAGCTAAATACTATTATTATACTTAACTATCCTTAGAATAATATCCTCTCCTCTAGTCTCTATAGAGTTATTTACTTATGCTAGGTATCCTATAAGGTTATTCTAAGCCGCTTAGAAGTTATTTAAGTCTATAAAAGTATAGTAAACCTACTCTAATACCTTCTAGCCCTCTTTTATAAACTCTGTCTTAATTATATCTATTTTCTTGTTATTATTTAATAAAGTTAATACTTCCTTATCCTTAGGATTATAATCAAGATAATAGCGCTATATAATACTAGCGCGCTTATAATTAAAATAACTATAGCTTTACTAGTCCTTCTTAAGCTCTATTTTCTTATTCCCCTTAGTTATCTTATTTACTTAGGTTATAAATATAGCCTTTATTTTATTAGTTATATAAGCCTTACCCTATAGATCTACTATAAGCACCTTAACTAACTTAATAATACCTTTATAATACTTCGATTATTAGTATATAGCCTAGTTATAATACTAGTTCTCTACTCCTTAAATGAATACTTAAATAGTATCTTTAGGAGAGATATTACTACCTACTTATTAATGTCTATATTATAATTTATTAAACTTAAATATGTATATTATTAGATCGCTCTTTATAAGCTTTGATATATGTATCTAATCCTATAATTAGCCTTATAATATAATACTTATACTGGTATATATCTATAAAAAAGTCTCCTATATCTTAAAAGTCCTCTAAATATATATTATAAGTAATAATAATCCTTTTATAAGATTACTATATATCTTAGCTACTATATAGAGATCCTCTATAAGGGTTTAGGGGTCCCTAAAAATAACCCTAGATATTATAAGCGCTATTAATACTTACATTAACTATATAATCTAATTTATAAATTTCTTTAAGTAGTAATCCTTTAGGAACTTTATCTAAAAGTCCTTAAAGTACTTTATATCTAGTTTAGATATATTAGCAGGCTCTCTAATTAGTAGGGTATCTATAATTATGATATCCGAGCTAACCTCCTATATTCTAAAGTATAAATAAGCTAGGCTTATTAGGGTAGTTATTAGTAGTAGTATTATTAAAAACGAAGTATCTTTATTATTATTACTAACCTTAAGTAGCGCTAGGGTTATCCTATATATTTCTTATAACTATACTTAAAGAGTCTTATTCTCCTTAAGCTTCTTCTATTAAGCTAATGATAGCTCTATAATCTTATACTAAAGATCCACAATAGGTTTATTTTTAAGCCTTATTACTTTAATATCTTATAGCATAGTTATTATAATTATAAGTAACTCTATAGGCTTTTTAGAAATATATTAAAGTCTATATAATATATATATATTACGTTAGATAATTATATACTAGCGGATCTACTATTTTAATGATTACTATAATAAGTAATTTAGATTTATAAAGATATATAAGTTATATAAGTTATATTATTATATAATAATAAGAATCTTATATATAGTTAGGAGTTAGAAACTAGGGTTAAATAAGCGTATTATTTATAGTTATATAAGCGAAGCTATCCTTATACCTAGTTATACTATACCCCGCGCTCTTATTATATGCCTTTATATGCGGATTAGCCCTCGTATCGCGCGTAACGCCTCTAACCCGTATATAGTCTAATATTACGCTACGCGCGCCCGCCTATTGCAATACGGCGCTATTTGCGGTCGTAACACTTATTAAATTAAGCGTAATTAAATATATATTAGTGATGCTATTCTATATATACAACTTCTATATATATACCCTTATTTAGGCGCGTCCTAGCCCCTTTTCTAGCGCATACCCTAGTCGCTTTGAGCTTATATAGAGCTAGGCGAATATCGCTCTAAACTTCGTAGTATATAATCTAGACCCTCTAATCTAATATACCCCCTTAGGGATTAATAGCTTCTATAGAGCTATTCCTAAACTCCATTAGGGTCTATTTTATCCTATATATAGGTTTTTATTACTTTCCTATACTTTATATTATCTTCTTTCTCTAGGTCTTATATATAGTCCGCTTCTAGTTATATATATTAGTTACTTATTTATAGCTAACTTAAAAATACCTTAAATTATAATAATATAAGCGCCTTTATAAGTCTATTTATTATAATTTCTACTAATAGTATATATTTAACTAATACATACCTTTTTATAATCTCTTGCTATAGCTAGTAGTTATAGATATTAATATATTATAGCCTTATTTATAGCTAAATAAGCTCTATATTAACTAAGCGAATAGTTTACTAATTATTATACTAGATATAAATCGTTATTAGTATTATTAGGCGTAGTAAAAGTAGCTTTAGGGGCAGCGTTACTTAGGAGTTAGACGTATAATATAGTTATTAACTAACTTATAAAGAGGGCTTTATATACTACTTAGGATAGCGCGAGTAGCTCTGCTTTAGTTATTAATATTATAATTATTATCTATTTATTTACCTTCTAAGTTACTATACCTCTAAATAGCTTTATTATAAGTATTTAAGAGCTCTTTTAGTTAATTATATTATCTATAAGGCTTATATCTAAGGCGACTTTAAGTATATTATCCCTTCTACTAAGCTTAGCGCTATACTTAGGATAGAGATATTATATTTAATAAAGGTATTAGAAGATTTAATTAGTAATATAGTACTATACGGGGCCTAGGTTATTGTTAAACCTAGTAAGGTAGCTTACAGTAAATACTATATTAGGCTATATGATTACTACTACATATAGGATTATTCTAATATAGCGTTAGTAGTAGTTAATTTCTTATAAGGCTACTTCCCCTTTATATAGTTCTAGTTTGTTTTTTATTATAGATATATATATATACTTGATTATATTAAGGCTTATAGCGCCTTATATAAATGGCCTTTACGCTTTATTTATAAATATAGATTATAATAGGTATAGTTTATATATAGCCCTATTATAGAGCACTTTAATCCTAAGGAACTATTATAGGTTCTAACCTCTTTTAACGTAGTAGTACTTCTAGAGGGTATTTATAGCCCCCTTTATACCTTGAGTATACTCCTAAGGGAGTATTAATATATAGTTATTTATATAAAAAAAGAACCATACTTACTTAACTACTAATAGTAGTTCTTACTTCCTACTCGTTTAAAGTTAAGTTTAGCAAGGCTAGCCTCTAAGTACTTCTATTATAGTAATAGTAAGTAGCGTAATCTATAAAGCGCTTTTTATAAATATAGGACCTTATTATTATAGTAATATCCTCATAGTATACTTATAAATACTATTTCGTTAATAGATATATAAGTAAATATGTTTATAGTATTATATTATAATAGCTTTATATTAAAATTAGTAGCTATAGCTATTAGTACTTAGAAAGATATACCTATAAGTATTACTATATATATATCCCGCGTAGTTTTAGTTATTAGTTGCTTTAGATTATAAGTCTCGCTTTAAACTTCGCCAACTAACTATATTTATTAAGTTTATATATATAAACCTAGTAGTAGCTAAGTACTTAATACCTATAAGCCTCCTACCTCGCTACTTTATACTAAGATTATAACGCTTTATATCCTTTCAAGTAAAATCTCTTAACCTCTAGGAATTTATTTATAAATAGTCATAGTTTTATATACCTATTATATAATACTAACTAATTATAAGATATAAGTAGAGGAGGTAGCTTAGATTAGGAGTAGCTTAACGAAGTAGCTATTTTATCTATATTATTTAAGTAGCTATTATAATACTTATCGCTCTCTAGCTTTTATTTTTTAGCTATAGTAAACGCTTACTATTATAGGCTTATATTATTTATAGCTACTTTAAGGGTATAACTTACTTTTATAAAAGCTTTAGAGGTATCCTACCCTATATAAGTACTTAGCGGGTACTTAGTTTAAATATTATAATTTATAGAGCTATCTTCTAATTATATAGTCTTATACTTCTAGTATAGCTAAATCTAGTTTATTAGAAAGGTAGATTTGGACGGAGTTTATAGCGCTTAGTAGCGCTAGAGTAATAATTTATATTATTTATTTCTATTTCTATTTTTTAAAAACTAGTTATTCTTTTTATTATACCCCCTTATACTTATAAGTACGCTCTATAGAGCTATAAAGAATGCTATTAGTAGGGTCTCCAAAGGGGTTATTAGTTTCAAATAAGTATTTATATAAGTAGGAGTATTATTTATTTCTAATATAGTAGAGGTAGCCTAGGCTACTAGGCTCTAGGGCGGCGTTAATATAACTATATTTATATTCTTTAGTACTATAGCTCCTAAGTCTTCTACGCGCTTATTAGTATAATTATTATATTTAACTACCTTATCTATTTCCTTATTAGTATTCTATATAGTATCTTATATATAGCTTCTATTAATTAGCTAGTCGATTCGCTCCTATATTATAATAAGATCTATATACTAGAACTCCTTAATAAGCCCCTTTAAGTTACTATTAAAAATCTCTTTTTATTAAATATTATATTATATATAATCAATACTTCTATATATAGCGGGTTCTATATATAAAACGACTTACTAGATATATAGCTTACTAGGAAGCTAATAAACACGCGTAGCATAAGCCTTTTATAATAATATTACTTAAGTTAAGCCTCTTTTATTATAGTAAAGGCCTTATAGCTATAAGTATATAGGTATAAGAGGTTAGGGTGTATATAATTAGTAGACTTATATTTTTAAAAGTACCTATAAAATAGCTTATAGAGTATTTACTAGCTTCTTATTACTATAAGTATATAGTTATATAAACAGGTAGATAACTTTATTATCTTAGGCTATAATATATTTCATAGCTTTACTCTTATTACTATAGCCCTCGCGCGCTCCTTAATAATAATACTGATTTATTCTACTCTATTATTCTATACTTAGGTATTAGTAGCTAAGGGCTCGAGGTAGATACCTCGCGCCTTAATAATAGTAATAATATATAGGTATTTTATTAGCTCGATGTTTATTTTAATTACCTTTATATACGCTTTATATTATATTAAGAGTATTATTAAATAGTCCTTAATTATTATAAGGAGTTTATATATCCTTCGCTATGCTAAGTAGAAGTCCTAGGTATATACTATTAGTTAATCTATTATAAGGAGTACTAAGCGATACCCTTTATAGCCTTTATTATAGTTATAGAAGTCTAGGGCAATATATTTACCTAGCTCTATATATTTAATAAATTCGTATAGCGCTTAGTATATTTAATAATAAACCTTACTTATATTATAAGTATTACAATTAATTATTATAATAAGCTTACCCCCTTAGGTAAAGTAAACTCCTCTGGCGCTATTTAAGAGATATTAAATAGACTCTAGGTATAGGTATCTAAAGCGCTAGTACTAAATTATAATAATATAAAATCGGTTATTACTTTATTACTATATTATATATATATAAGTAGTACTGAGCTAGTAGTTACTAGGCGCTTATAAGGAATATAATATCTACCTCGCCCCTTTCCCTATATAATAAGGAGCTTACTAGGGTTTCTCTATATTTAACGACCTATTATTAATACTACCCCTCTAACATATAGAGGTATATATAATCTAACCTTTATAAATAGTTATTTTATAAGTTTATATCCTACTAGATACTCTATTAGTATAGCTTCCTAAGTAATATAAGGTTACTTATAAACCTATAATATAGCGCTATATTATATAGTTATAAGCGCGGTCTATTTCTACTTAATTCCGCTACCTTAGTATTAACTATATTATATCCCTTAATAAGAACCTAGTATACTCCTACTTATAGGAAGTCGCTCTAGGTAGCTCTTATAAGTATAGTAAGTTATATAGTATTATTAAAAATATATATTATTGCTCTTGAGTTTAAGATTATAAAGTTCTAAAGTTAGTAGTTATTCAATTATATATAAATACTAACTTTAGGGTCCCTTTATAATAGCTATAACTATTTCTTATTTATATATATATAGTATTACTTAGTTTAAGCTTATAAATATCCTTTATAAGGTCCTTATTATTATTAATATACTCCTCTACTAAGTAGTAAAGGGATTTACCTTTCTAAAGGCGCTCTAAGTATAGTTCTTTAAATATAATCTAGTACTTAGCTAATAATTAGTAGCTATTATAAGCTAGATAGAGCCCCCTTTTATTCATTATTTATATAGTTATAAGCGCCTTTTTATAGCCCTTAGGTATAAATATTATACCTTATCCTGCTCTTTATAACTAATATATAATAAGCTTATACTTCTTAGGCGCTTTTGAGTTATTCTCTAAGATAGTATTCTTATTATCTCCTAGTATAATAGGGCTAAATACTCCTTAAGTTAGCTATATTAAATATATTAAGAGTAACCTACGTACCTTTTAATATATCTCTTATTACTAAGGAGGTAGTATTTATATATAACTATATAGTTGTTTAATATATATAGCCCTATGTATCTAAACTATTATTACTAAGTATTATAAGAAAATCTATAAACTACTGGTTAGGCTCCTTTATTTATAGAAATCTATTTATAGAAATCTACTAGCTTATATTTTAGAATAGCCTTTTTCTATTTTATAAGCTATTCCTCTATATTACGCTTTATGAATAGCTTCTTTTATAATAAGAGGTCTAGACCTATAATATAGCTACTCTTAGCCATAGCTTTATACTTATAAGTATTAATACTAATACTCTTATAAAGTATATATACCTAGTAGTTAATACCCTTCTCTATAATATAATATAAGTATAAGAGGTCTAAGTAGATATTATTATAAATCTAGTCTTAAAGTATATATTATTACTTCTTATATATTTTATAATATTTATCCCTAAATATATAATCTACTTAGTAAGCCTAATATAGCTTATAGTTTATTTTTAATAGGTTTATAATTATATTAATAGAAGTAGTAGTTATATTTTAACTTAATAATATAACTATTATATTATTCCCTACGCTTCTTATAAGGGAATTAGAGATATCTAAAATAATTAGCTCTATAATCTCGCTTCTAAAGTAGCTTTAGAGTATACTATCTATATTCTAAATAGTAATATATAAGTTAATATTATCTTATAGCTTAAGGCTAGACGCTTTTATATATAGGAGGTTAATCTAATGGATCTAATTACTATATTTATATAGCTACGTAGTAGTTATTATAGTTATTATCTTATAATTAGGGGGTTTTAAAGTAGTATTTATAGTAATATAGTATATATTAGACTATTAATTATTAAATTAGGTATAATTATATATATTAGTAATGCAATTATATATATATATATATATATCTTCTATATATATACCCTTATTTAGGCGCGTCCTAGCCCCTTTTCTAGCGCATACCCTAGTCGCTTCGGGCCCGTGCAGAGCCGGGCGAACGTCGCTCCGAACTTCGCAGCGTACGTTCCAGACCCTCCAATCTGACAACACTTCCTGGCTTATGAATGGCTAGCACTATGTCGCACAGAGGAGCCGCTACTGCAGGGTCAACGGTTCATTTAGGGTTAGACTATCGCAAATGGCCGAGTGGTCAGTCCCAATGAGAAATGAATGGTGGGGTTCTATTAGCGGGGATCTCCAATCTGGAACACACTTCAAGTGCTTCAGGTGTGTTACAGACCATGGGTCGCCGCCGTCTTTGAGCGCCTTCCGTATTCCAGGTTTTACTGGAGCCTCAACTGCAGTTCAAGTTGGCTCGAGTGTTTCCCTTTCCGTCTTCATGTTCTCTTGAGGTACCTTACGGTAGTAATTGCCTAAGAAGACATTAACCTGGCTAACGTAAGATAGGGATCGATCCTTTCGACTACTAGAATCCAGCTACTAGAATCTTGGCCCATTGGTTGTGCGTCTTTAACGTTTGGTCTGGGCCACCCCCTGTTTCTTTGCCCTCTCCGTCTGGGCCATTCCATGCTCTCATGATGCACTCCCACGCTTGTCGGTCGTCTTCTCTTCCTAAAGCAACCTCCTCTGACAAGTTCGGCATCGGCATTGGCCAATCCCACGATGCGCTGAAGCTCCATCAAACATTGATCAATCCTCCCTTGCTGCGACATACTAGACACCATCAATGCCCGTGCTGTGCTTACTGCGGCGCAGACGCAAATGCTGATGCCCCTTCTGCTTCTGCCTCTGCTTCTACCTTTGCACAGAAAAAAAGGACGAGCCCGAGTCGATGATTATCAGCCCGGCGAGCAATATCCGTGTCAGTATCAGTTGCTACCAGTACTATGCAAATTCGATGCCACGATCCGTACTACGGGCCTGACGGCGCGGCACGACGGCAAAGAGTCGAGGCACCTTGCGCTCGCAGATGCAGATGCGCTGCAGCGGCTCCAAGTTGACTTGCATGCCCGCCCTCGGCGCAGTCTCTGCTCTGGTCTGCGTGTCTGTCTGGGGTTTGTTACCTCGGTCGTCCTCGATTATAGTAAAGAGAGTAACGCGAAGTAACGTTGTCGCTCGGCGCCTACTGAAGTGCCGTCCAATCCCCAGGTCCACAACCTGAACCCAGAGTCCCAGTCATTCACAAACACACCATCGCCCGACGTCCTTTCGTTGCCCATACCGGACGCAGTACCTCGGTACTCTCCCGGAAGTGGCCCATGCAGTTCCATGTAACGCGCAGGTGCCTTGCCTGCATGCAGGATACCAGCCTAGAAAGAAGTGTGTGTGTGGGTGGTCCTTGTCCCGCTCGATCGGAAAGACATCCCGCGAGCCTCAGTCAAGGTCCCAAACCAAACCACACCGGCTATACCCTGCTTTCCCATACCTTACCCTGCCTGACTTCCTCTTACCCTCTCTTCACCTCAGCTTAATTTTCCCTTCTCTTCTTTTCTCACCACCTTTGAGTTCGACGATCGATTCTTTTTTTGATTATTAGTCGGTTTCCAACCTCACCTTCCTCACGTTGCAGCTCGTTGCGCTGGTTATCGCAGCCCAGTGAGCATATCCGAATTAACCGCAACACAGCGTCTCGATACCAGGACTTTGCTTCGTGCAAAAACGATCTCAACATTTCTTCAGGCTCTCAGAACGGCTTCTGGCCGCGTTTCTCCTGTTCAACGGGTTCCTCATGAGATATCAGCGAACGACCTAGATGGCCGACTAGGCTTCCCCTAGTTCTTGTCCTTTACTTCCTTCCTCCCTTTTCAGGGCCTGTTTTTCGATTCTCAGCTCTTCGATTCTCTGCGACTGGATTCGCACCACACTTCGACAATGTCGAGTCCAAACCGATCAGGTCTCCCGGTTGGGGCTTTTATTACGACCTTCAATGGGAAGAGGTGTACGGCTGTGCCGAAGGGGGCGAAAACGAGAACGAATAGCCAGAACCGACAAACAAGCACGTCTCGCTCGACATCAACTTCCTCCTCGACGACACGGACGACACGATCAACACCCCCGCCGCAGACAAGCGCACCACCGCCCGTAGTAGCGCCTCCGCCCCCTCCACCGCCGCCACCTCCGGTAACACCATCATTGCCGCTACCGCCGCGTCCACCGCCGGTCGTCTTAACTACCAGTTCAGCGAGTACGACGAGCTCCTCATTACCACCCCCTATTCCACCTCCTCCCCCACCGCCGCCGGCCACCATTCCCTCTTCCACACCGTTACAGCAGACACAAGCGCCGCCTGCTCCCGTGGTCTCCAACCCTCCTCTGCCTATCGTTATACCCCCGTCGTCGACGACATCGCTACTTATTGATGCGGAGCCGCCTGCAACGATTCCTACCTTCCAAAACATCCCAAGTCTGCCTTCACAGAGTGTACCTCTTCCCGCACAGATTCCTCCTCTGTCCTCATCCTCGTCACTCCCTGTCATTCCCAATTTACCTCCACCTACTCCTGGAACCAGCCAGACTGATGTCAACGCAGTCCCTACACCACCAGCTCAGACGCCGCCTGCGTTGAGCAACGTGAGTTCGTCACCCTCGAGCACCAGCACCCCTGCTGTGGCTGCTCCTACGGTTCTCAACCCTGGCACTGCCGCAGGCGAGGCTGGGGCCGGAAACGGAAACAATGCTCCCGCGAGCAGCCAGCCTTCTACGGGGGAAAGTAGATCTGGGGTGGTGACTACGCCCATCGTGATTGCATCGAGTGTCGTGGGCGCTGCAGTCGTCCTTGGTCTGCTCGGCTTCCTACTCTGGTTCTGGAGGAAACGTTGGCTCAAAAAGCGTCGGAGCACGCTTCTTACGCCCTTATCGACAGACCCCAGCTTCAGAACTGGCGAGAAAGGATTTGTTATTGATCGCGAGTCTTTGGGACCGACAGCTCGCTCTGCTAAGCTCAAGGCGACACTTGGCTACAACTTCAGCCGGTTCCGGGGGCAAATGCCAGGTCTTGTCTTGCGCAACCGCGACAGCACTTCAACTGGCGGGCGCTCCCAATTCATGAATATTTCGCAACACGGCCGCAATAGTTCGTCCATGTCTAACCATGGGGGCCCTCGGAATGTGATAACAGCCAAAGACCGGACGAAAGATTGGTGGGAACGTTTAACCGCCGACATGAAGTTCAACTGGCGACTACGCGGGGACAGCAACAACGAAAAGGACCACTTCACCTCTTCACGTGATGTGAAGGATCGCAAGGCGGGTGCAACCGGCCAGCCTGACTTTTTGACACTGTTGGGCATGGACGAGAGAGAAGTCGAACGTGAGGCTCAGCGCAGACGCCTCCGCCGAGGGAAAGGCAGCGCTGGATCAGCCGATCATTTCCTCGGCGGGCTGGGGTTGAACTTCGAGAATGCCTCGGCCAATCCGTTTTCGGATATCAACGCTCTACCGCACGACTCGGCCAAGCCGGCGCCGCTGGCTGTGGTCAACCCCTCATCCAACAACCCCTTCGCAGATTCAAATGCTATTTCCGCACCCGCAGCGCCGGTTAAGCCGCCAACAACATACGTTGCAGATGTTCGGCGGTCTAGAGGGACGTCGATCGGTGGGAACACTACGCGACCACCGAGCGGCTCCACCTTCTCGCCACGCATGGATTCCATGTACCGGGATTCGATGCAGAGCATCGAGAGCTTTTCGACTAGGCGTGACAAGTTCCGATCTGATCCCTTTGACCTGGAACGGCCAGGATTGTTAGAAAGCCGGACAACACCAACTAGCAGCAATTACAGCCCGGCTGGCGGTTCAGCACCCCAGATTCCCAGATCGGCCCAGACACGAGCCGACAGCTTTAGCTCCAACTACAGCAGTGGAGTGAGCATGGATGGCTGGAGCGACCCAGGACCGGACGTCGGTCCGTCTGGTGGACCATCTGCAAATCGCTACGAGGCCGAAAGCCCCGTAGCTGAGTATCGTGCGGGTGAGCAGCGCAAGCCCGCACGGAGACCCAGCCAGGCAAGCCAGGGCAGTGGTAACAGCGTCGGCAAGGCGCTGTAGTAAGACGCTATGATTATCTCACGGATATACATGTACGTCATGTACCATTATGAAACACAATTCATGTACAAAGAATGATCGTGTAGGATTTGAGGCGGACTACGATCTGAATTTACGCGTTACGCGACGGGGGAATCAGGGCTGTGGGGACAAGACGCTCACTGCATTTCTGACGAGATGGAGGATGTGACGAGACCGAAAAAGACGGATTCTGGCCAGGATCCGAACATGGCGTTTCGGTGTTTTGGTGTTTTGGAGTGGCGGACAGGCACGTTCTGTGTGTGGTGTATTATTTCTCTTGCTGTCACGAACACCCCAGTCTGAGATGTGACGCTGCATCTCGCCTGTCTAAGGAAGTGCGCAGTGCGGGTCAGTAAAACCTGTTCAAGGTAATTGTTATGGTAGAGTGATTCCACGAAAGTAAAAGTTGAGCCTCCTTGTTCCGCAAAATCATATGCTTCGGACGCTTCGTAATATAAACCGTGAATAAAGGACAGGCTGAACTTATTATATAATTGTCAGATTGGAGGGTCCGGAATGTGCGCTGCGAGTTCGGAGCGACGTTCGCCCGGCTCCGCGCGGGCCCGAAGCGACTAGGGTACGTGCTAGAAAAGGGGCTAGGATACGCCTAAATAAGGGCCTATATATAGAAGTTATATATATATAATAGCATTACTAATATATATATAATTACGCCTAATTTAATAGTTAATAGTTTGATATATACTATATTCTTATAAACACTACTCTAAACCCTTAATTATAAAATAATAACTATAATAACTACGATTTAGCTATATAGATATAGCAACTAGATCCTCTAGATCGACCTCCTATATATAAAAGGAACTAGCCTTAAGCTATAGGATAGTATTAACCTATATATTATTATTTAGAATATAGATAATATATTTTAAAGCTACTTTAGAGGCGAAGTTAGAAAGCTAATTATTTTAGATATCTCTAACTACCCTATAGGGAGTATAGGGAATAATATAGTAGTTAT
The DNA here is from genome assembly GCA_036785755.1 of Colletotrichum ledebouriae. Taxonomy (NCBI): domain Eukaryota; kingdom Fungi; phylum Ascomycota; class Sordariomycetes; order Glomerellales; family Glomerellaceae; genus Colletotrichum; species Colletotrichum ledebouriae. Next base: position 14,990 of record JAVHLU010002280.1, read on the forward strand.
ACTACTAAGTAATCATATAACTACTACTCGCGCTAATATAATTATAGACTTATTAAAAGTAAACTATAAGTTATACTAAGCTTACTAAATAAGTTATATATTTAGAAATAAATACTACAAAGTATATAAGAAGTAATAATATATACTTTAAGACTAGATTTATAATAATATCTATCTCAATCTCCTATACTTATACTATATTATAGAGAAGAGTATTAATTACTAGGTATATATATTTTATAAGAATATTAGTATTAATATTTATAAGTATAGAGCTATAGCTAGAAGTAGCTATATTATAATCCTAGACCTTTTATTATAATGGAAGCTATTTATAATATATAATATATAGGAATAGCTTATAAAGTAAGACAAGGCTATGATTAAAATATAAGCTAGTAGCTTTTTATAAGTAAAGGAGCCTAACTAGTAGTTTATAAACTTTATTATAGCGCTTAATAATAATAATTTAGATATAGAGGTCTATATATACTAAATAACTATATAATTATAAATAAATACTACTTTCCTAGTAATAAGAGATATACTAAAAGATATATATATTATTTTTAATATATTTAAGATAGCTAACTTATATATTAAAATTAGTTAAATAGCATTTAGCCCTATTATATTAGGAGATAATAAGAATATTACCTAAGAGAATAACTTAGAAGCGCTTAAGAAATATAAGCTTATTATATACTAGTTATAAAGAAGAGGATAAGGTATAATATTTATATCTAAGAGCTATAAAAAGGCGCTTATAACTATATAAATAATTAATAAAAAGGGCCTCTATTTAGCTTATTATAGCTACTATTTATTAGCTAAGTATTAGATTATATTTAAAGAGCTATTCCTAGAGCGCCTTTAGAGAGGTAAATCCCTCTACTACTTAATAGAGAAGTATATTGATAATGATTAGGACCTTATAAAGTATATTTATAAGCTTAAATTAAATAGTAGAGTATATGTAAATAAGAAATAACTATATAGCTACTATAAAGAGACCCTAAAGTTAGTATTTTATATACCTTCTATTAGGAAGGTTAATCTTTACCTTTTAAGAAGCTAGGCCTACTTAAGAAAAAAAGCTCTCTTATTACTATTAAACCCTTATATATTAAAAGCTTAAATCTGATTAGCCTTTTAAAAAGTTAAGCTAATTTATTCTAAGTCTAGATATATATAGGTCTCTATAGCTTAGTTTAGTCTATAGCACTCTTATTAGCCCTTATTAGCCCTTACTAGCTCTTATTAGCTCTTTATTAGTAAGCTTTATATATATAGTAAAGCTCTAGCTAGTAGCTAGTAGGAATAGGTACTTATTAATATATTTATACCTTTATTTTAAGGTTAGATAGAGGTAGCTATAACTAAACTTAGTGAATAGAACTTTAAAATATAATATAAAGTAATTATTAAGAATTACCTTTAGTAATATAGTTATTAAGAATTAAATTAAATTTCTGAAAGATCTCCTTATTTTTTTTATATAAAGTACTTATAGATTTCAAGTAATATATAAGCTATAAAAATAAATAACTACTCCTTAGTATAGTTTATAATATACTTATCTTCTACTCTTTATTATCTCTCTTAATATATATAGCTCTAATAAGAGTAGGATTTATATAAAAGACTATATATTAAGAAGAGAGTATTATATAAAGAGTATATTATATTACTCGCTTATTTAGTAATTAACCCTATTATGAATCCTAATAAAGAGATCTATTTCTTTAAGTATATAATAAGTACTTACTAATATATTTCTACTCTTATTAAGGTTAAATAGAGTTAATTATAACTAGATTTAGTGAATAAAACTTTAGAATATAGCGCGAGGCCCTTATTATTAAGGACTATCTTAAAGCTTTCTAGGACCTAATTACTTATCTTCTTTATAAAGTATTTATAAATTTTAAGTAATATATAAGCTAGCTTTTATTATTAACTTAGAGCTTAAAGTTATTACTATAGATATATAGCTTAAGTATATTTAGCTTATTAATACTATCTCTTTATAAGATACGTATAGATTCTAAGTAATATATAAGCTATAAAAGTAAAAAGCTACTTATTAGTATAGCTTATAGTATACTTACTTCCTATCTCTTATTATCTCTATTAATATATATACCTCTAATAGCTATAAGGGCTAGTAGCTAGTAGGAATAAGTACCTAGTAATATATTTATACCCTTATTAAGATTAGATAGAGTTAGCTATAACTAGACTTAGTAAGTAAAACTTTAAAATATAGCATAAAGTAGTTATTAAGGATTACCTTTAGCGAGGTAGTTATTAAAACTACTTTTAATTTTTAAAAGATCTCTTTATTTATTTTCTTTATAAGGTATTTATAAACTCTAAGTAGTATATAAGCTATAAAAATAAATAGCTACCCCTTAATATAGCTTATAGTATACTTATCTCCTATTCCTTATTATCTCTATTAGTATATATACCTTTAATAAGAGCAAGAGGTATATAAAAGATAGTATATTAAGAGGAGACTATTATATAAGGAGACTATTATACTATTTACTTATATTAAATACTAGATATTATAGTTAATATCCTATTAGAAGAGCTAATAGCTAGCGCTCCCTAGTATAGAGGATAGAATATATAGTATTACTAATTAGATTTATTCTACCTAAGTATAACCTTACTAATAGAAGTGTTCTCCTTAGAGCTAGCTATAGCTAGCGCTCCCTAGCTTTCTAATATAATAATATCTCTCGACTATTATACCTTTTTATTATTAATATTATAGACCTTATAACCGTTAGAGCTATAACTAATAATAGCTCCCTTTAAAGCTCTAGGGTTAAGCTTCTTTATTAGCGGATTATAATTTTTATAGTAGTATAAACTACCCTATACCCTTATATTATTTATATTAGGCTTTTATTTATTCTTTAACTCAAAAGGAGTCTTATATTTAATAGCCTTATAAGGGGATCTATTATATAGATACATAGAAGCAAGGACTTCTTTACCCTATAGGTTTAAGGGTAGACTAGAGTTATATAAAATAGCCCCAGTTCTATTAATAATAGTACATATAATACGCTCTATTAATTCGTTTGGTTTATAGGTATATAGAGGTCTAATAATATATATAATACTATTATTTATATATATAGTTTTAATATGTTTATTAGTGAATTCTAATCTACTATCCGTATTAAATTCACTTATACGCTTATTATTATTGTTATTATTATCATTTTTAACTTAAGCCTTAAATTTATTAAAGGCTTTAGTAATAGACTCTGTAGTCTTATATTATAATAGTTTTCCCCACGCAAAGCGGGTATATTTATTAATAAATATTATAAGCCACCCATAGTAATTATAAGTCTCAGGACCTATAGGTCTATAAAGATCTGAGGCTATATAATCTAGATAATCTAGATCTTTATTATATATTAATTCTTTATTAACCTTAGTAATAAACTTTCCCTTAAGGTAGGCTTCATAAGGTAGAAGATTGTTTATTTTTATAGCCTTATTATTAATTATCAACTTTTTATTTATTTTAGTATTCTCTAAAAGGCTTTTAAGATATCTATAGCTTATAGAACCCGGATAGTTATACTATAGTTTATATAGATCTTTGTTATTATTATTAGTTATAGATTGCGTATAGAGTAGGCCATTATTATTATTATAGTTATTATTCCTCTTCAAGGGGGCTATATAACCCTGATTTAAGGGTCCTTCAAAGAAATAGAGGTTATTAAGCTTATAGCCTATAGCTATAATACGATCTTTATATATATTATATAATATAGGTTCCTACTATATAATAGAGGCTATACCTATATAATTAAGACGACTTTGGCGAAGTAAATTAATACCTAGCTTAGGTATGTAATAGACGTCTTTTAATACTATTTTATTATTATTAGGATAAATATCTAAATCTCCTTTTATAGAAGAAGTAAGCTAATTCGCTTTGCCTTACTTTATAGAGGTATTTATATATTTTATATTATATAAAAGAGTGTGATTCTTAACTATATAGATAGTAGTAGCAGTATCGATATAAAATATAGTATTAATTTAGGTGTTATAACGCCTTAATCCTAAGTCCTTTTCCTTAGTTCTAATACTCTATTTAAATAAAGTACCTAAGGTTATATTATTAGTTATATTATTATTATAAGGATTAATATAGGATAGATTTACGTTTTCAAATTCCTAACCTTTATTAGAATCGTTAAGATCTATAGGATCCTCGTCTTAATTAATAGATTAATCTATAGATATATAAGGGGTTATTAAAGTATTATTTTTATCTTCTACTTCTCCTATAACCCTTAAGGTAGTTATATTAACTTCCTTAGTAGTAGTAGAGGTAGAGGGCGTTTTGTTTTTATTATTGTTTTCATTATTAGATTCATTCTACTATACTAGGGCGTTTTTAGGGTATAGAAAGGCATAGTTATTCTTAGTATAGCTAGTCTTCTTATAACGTTTATAATATAGACCCTGTTATCTTTTCTAAGGCCTTTTAGTAACCTTATTTTTATTTTTATTTTTATTTTTATTTTTATTTTTATTTTTATTTTTATTATTATTATTATTATTATTATTATTATTATTATTATTATTATTATTTTTATTTTTATTATTATTATTATTATTATTATTATTATTATTATTATTATTATTATTATTATTATTATTATTATTATTACTATTATTATTATTATTATTATTAT
>JAVHLU010002281.1:0-19719 GCA_036785755.1 Colletotrichum ledebouriae
ATATAGGAACCCTATACGTTCCTACTACTTATAAGCAAACCCTCTAAATATTACTATATAAAGTCGGACGCGCGCTATACTAGGGCTAATTATATTAGAGCTAAATAGGCTACTAAGGCTCTTATAGCAACGCCCTCGCTAAACCTTCTAATAAGGTACTATAAAAGCTACTATATAAGATAACTCCTTAACCTAAAAGGTCGACCTTCTAGCAAGGTGAACGCTACTATATAAGAGGTAACTCCTTAACTAAAGAGGTCTTTCCTAAGAGGTTCTCATAGATAGAAGCATAAGAAGCTCCGCTGCTATAAGTAGGGCCTTATGCCTCTCCCTCTTCCTTATCCTTATCTAACCTATAATAAATCCTATTATATCTTAACTATATTAGCACTAGACCCTAGATATAAATACGCTAAGCCTGAGCGAGGCACGCCCTTTAGTATAAATAACGTAGAGGGGATCGCTAGAGAGTTTAGCCTTAATACGATCGATAAAACCCGCTCCTTTATTAACTACTCTACTATATATAGAGAGCGTATTATTAATATAGCCCTTAAGAGGGCTTACCTTAATACCCCTATAGGGGACTCTATAAAGCGTAATAGTATTAGAGCTAAGTAAGTAAACTTAGTAGTAGAAGTTTAGTAGGTTATTATATACCCTATAGAGTAGCCCTTCTTTAAGTAGGTCCTCCGTATTACTAAGGTAGAGGTAGCCTAGGTAGCCTAGGTAGCCTAGGCGAATATTAGTAAGTATAGCTTACGCCGACTGCTTTAATATAGAGAGAGCGTTGCTAATAATAGCATAGCGAAGGCGTTAGCTAACCCGATCGAACAAGAGGATAAAGATAGCAACAACTTCTAGCGGATAAAGCGGTAATAGAGGTAGTATTAGCAGCGCGGGTAGTGCGCGAGAGGAAAAGTTAATAGTTTTATAGTCTATTAAATAATTAAAAAACACGTTATTATTAATATAAAGTTAAAGATCGTGAAGCTATAGGCACGTATAAGTATAGCTATAGTTAGGAGAGGATCACGTAACCGAAGGCTTTATATTATCAGGAGGCGCGGAGTTAGAAGGTCTGTTGCACTTAAGCAGGTAAAATCACTATATAGTGGCTAGAGGCCTCGTTTAGCTAAAAATTTAGCTTCCTAGAGCTCTTCCTCTTTAATAATAGAAAAAGTATTATTAGAGAGACTAATTATATTATCTATTTTTATACTAATACTGGTAATATAAGGGCTTAAGTTATTAATAATAGGTAGATAGGGGTTAAAGGTAGAGCTAGTTATATATAACCTGTGATAATAGTAGGTGCTATAAGTAGCTTACTAATAGGTACTAGCTTTAGTAATACTATAGAGGGCTTTAATAACCTTTATAATAATACTAGGTAGGTAGAGATTGTAATTCTAATCGGGTAGTTAGGCGTAAATATTACGCGCTAGCGTTATCTAGGACTATATCTAAGCTTAGGTAATATCCCTAATCTAAAGAGTATAATTACGGCTGAGTAATAGGGTAATTACTAGGAGGAGTCGAATGCTATAACGCTAGATTATAGGTAATTAGGTTAAAATACCCTACTTATTAGTATTATTAATACTATAGATAACTAGGTAGGACTTCTTAATAGGGGTAGGAGTCTTATCTTTAATCTTATTAAGCTCGGAATTACGCCGCAGCCCCTTCGCAAAAAGACTATAATAAATTCACCTAGTTCGTAGGTATAATTCGGGAAATACTATATAGGTATTTTAACCTATACCCTCTACTAGTTAAGGAAAATAATATAGGAACCCTATATATTCCTACTACTCGCAAGTAAACCCTCTAAATATTATAGAGTCGGATGTGCGCTATACCGGGGCTAATTATATCGGAGCTAAACGGGCTACTAAGGCTCTCATAGCCTAGAAAAGCCACTATATAAGATAACTCCTTAACCTAAAAGGTCGACCTTCGAGCAAGGTGCTAAAGGTGCTGCGAAAGCTACTATATAAGATAACTCCTTAACCTAAAAGGTCGACCTTCTAGTAAGGTAAACGCTATTATATAAGAGGTAACTCCTTAACTAAAGAGGTCTTTCCTAAGAGGTTCTTATAGCTAGAAGTATAAGAAGCTTTACTACTACGAGCAAGGCCTTATACCTCTCCCTCTTCCTTATCTAACCTATAATAAATCCTTAACTATATTAGTACTAGACCCTATATATAAAAACGCTAAGCCTACGCGAGGCACGCCCTTTAATACTAATAACGCGCAAGAGCTTACTAGAGAGTTTAGTATTAATATAATTAATAAAACCCGCTCTTTCTTTAACTACTCCGTTATATATAGAGAGCATATTATTAATATAGCCCTTAAGAGGGCTCTTATTAATACCCCTAGAAGGGATACTCGCTATTATATTATAGCTAAATAAGTAGACTTAGTAGTAGAAGCTAGGTAGGTTATTATATACCCTATAGAGTAGCCCTTCTTTAAGCAGGTCCTCTATACTATTAAGGCAGAGGTAGCTTAGGCCCCTTAGGGCTTAAACGTTAGTAAGTATAGCTTATGCCGACTACTTTAATATAGAGAGAGCGTTACTAATAATAGTATAGCTAGCGGACGAAGTGGTAATAGAGGCGGTATTTAACGGCAGCGCGGGTAGTGCGCGAGAGGAAAAGTCGATAGTTTCATAGTCTGCCCGTACTTAAATAATTAAAAACCACGTTATTATTAATATAAAGTTAAAGATCGTGAGGCTATCTAGTAGGGTATATATAAGTGCGGCTATAGTTAGGAGAGGTAGTTAGTAAGATCACGTAACCGAAGGCTATGTATTGTTAGGAGGCGCGGAGTTAGAAGGTCTGTTGCACTTAAGCAGGTAAAATCACTATGCAGTAGCTAGAGGCCTCTTTAATCTTATAAACTTTATAAGATTAAAAAAGATAGCTATATTACTTAGTTAGGTTATAGATCTTAAATTTCAATACTTTACGATCGAGGAGGGTATTAATCTCTTTCTTATAAGACTTCTAAAAGGGGAGATTATTAGTAATAAGCTTACTAGACTTATATAGGGCTAGGGAAAGTTCCTAATTGGCCTCCTTCTTTATTAAGATAAATATTATTAAGTAGTAAACTTCGAGTTTAAATACGTTAGATAGGTTAGTAATACGGTTCTTCTAGGGTTATCCTCTATACTAGGGCGGAGGGGTGGTTAGGGCTAGCTTAGTAGCCTCGGGGGTAATAGGGGTTTATAGGTTATTATTATTAGGGCCTCTAAGGGCCTTAGGATCGCTATAGAAGGGTCTTATAGCAAGAGAGGGGAAGTCTTAGGGGCTATAGGGTGGCTAAATAGTAACTATTTTATTTAAAATAGTAATTGGATAGTAGGTGCCCTACTATTTATCTTTTTCTTAATATACCCTAACTTATAATTATAATAGGAGGTAGATAATATTATTAGCACTAGGGCTATTATAAGGAGCGAGGGTATTTATAACTTTATATTTAGAGTATTCCTTTTATAAATCCTCTATTATAGCGTTAATCGCCTTAGCCCTAGTAGTAATATTAAGGGAGGGGGTAGGGTTATTACTAATCTATACGTATATGCTAAAAACGAGTAGGGTAGGCATAAGGCTATTAGGGCTAGTAGTATGATTAATAGACTTAGTTACGATTTAGAGGGTAAGAGGGGGTTTAATATAGGGGATTTCCTTCTAAATAATAATATAGGCGCGGCGTAGGGGGCTATAATAGCTCTTTATTTTACTAATTTAATAATAGGCTTTAATAGGCATAACTTTAAGTATAACCGTTATTAGTTTAGTATTATTTTTAAAGGCTTCTACTACGAAGTTTAATCTAGTATCTATAATAATATAATTAGGTAGTCCCTAATAGATATAAATCTAGTAGAGGTAGAGGGTTTCCTAGGTTATCTTAATAGAGAGATTAAGGAGAAAGTAAGTAATGTTAAAGCTAGTAGCTATATTGCTAATATATAGGGTTGCTTTACTCTTAAGGTAGATAATATTATAAATAGTCTTATAATTAAAAGAATAATTATCCTAGAGGGAGAACTTAAACCTCTAAAGAGCTCCTATACTTAATTGGTAGCGTTAATAGACCTTAGTTAGCTACTTAATTACTACTATTCAAATAGGGTAACTAGGATACTGGAGGAGGGTAGCTAGTTTACTAATAGAGGGGTAACTAAAATATTAATAGAGGTATTATAATTTAGTTTCTATTAAATAGCTGGTGTAAGTAAAGATCTCCTCTTTATTAAGAAAGCGCTAGGCATAGCCCTATTCTATATTACTAGGGCTATAATATTACCCTGAAATAAGTAATTATAGAGGTTATTAAGGTAAATACCTATCTAGTCCATATTACGTAAATAGAGGAGGAAAGGGGTATTAGAGAGTACTATGTAGAAATTATACTACTAAATATAGTTTTAACTATAATAATACTAAAAACATCCTTATAGGGGCTATCTCTAAGGCATACTCTCGCTTAGATAATATTTAACTTATTAATTGTCATTAATAAGCAAATCTATTATAAGGTAATAACTTACCCTCAGGTAGTAGTAGAGACTTTAGTAATACCTAAATCTAGTATAATACCCTAGAAAGCTTCCTTAGAGTATTTACTATTAAGCATAAATAATTAGGTTAGAGTAGAGGCTCTAGGTAGAATAAGCTAGGTAAGAGGTAGAGTAAGCTTAGGGTTAGTGGTTAGGTTAATACTTATGATTATATAGAAAATAGCCTGATTTAGTACTACATTAACTAATTTATGATTCTTATTTATAAACGTAGTATTAGTAATAAATATAGTAAACCTATAAAGGGAGGAGGGCGAAGATTAATCCTACTAGTAATCCTAAAGGTACTACTTAACCTCGCTATTAGTATTAATATTATTTGCCATAGCTTCCCAGTCCTTATTATTACCTTTAAAGTTAATAAGGAAGGCGTTAAACTTATCTTTAGTAATACTTTAAGAGTACTTAGATTTAAAACTATTAAACTCTTAGGTCTATTTGATATTACTATACTTTAGGATTAGTACTCGGGCTTATAGTAAATCTAATATCTTCTCGCGTTATTATAGCGATTAGCGTAGGGTTAATGGCGTGGAGGGGATCCTTATTAATATAGCTAGTTTTACTAAAGTCTACTATTATTATCATTATTATTAGGCTTTTAGTAGAACTTATAGTAAGTATTACCTTAGAAATATTAGTTAGTATATATCGCGTTATACTCCTCTACATCATCTAAAGCTATAAATTATATATTGAAGCTTTAATTTATTTAAGATATAGTACTAAATATAGAAAGAAGGCAATTATAGAGGTCCTATAAGTTAGTAGGATACTTATAGAGGGTAAGTTTATACTCTTAAACTCCTTAGTAAGTGCTTTAAACCTTATAGTAGAGGGGGCTTTTATTAGTATTAAATTCCTTCTTAAGGCCGGGTTTAATAATAAAGAGGGTTTTAAATAAGATCTTAAGGTTTTTAGTAATAGATTTATTAGTGTTTTTATATATAAGGTTAGGTAATATAGTATTATTTTATAATTCCTTATTAGCAATAGAGAACTCCTCGGTTTCAAAGTTTTCCTTTATCTATATACCTACCTTAGTATATAATAATAGGGGGTATTTAGTAGTAATGTACTAGAAATAGTACTCTTAAGCGTCTCCTTTTTATATGAGTAAAAATACTTCAGTATATTCCTATAGGGATATACTAGCTTTAATATAATAATCCTTAAAAACGAAGAGTTTTAAGTCTAATATATCTATTTTATTACTACTATACTTAAGGTTATTATTACTATAGAACTTAGTAAGACTCTTAAGTTAGTACAATAAAGGGATCTTATCTAGTAGAAAATAAGCCTACTAGTTCTAACCTATAAGACTTACGAAGTTAAGACCTTGGGTATTATTTCTAGTATTTTAGACCGAAAAGGGTTAGGTAGTTTCTACTAGAGGGGGATAAGGGGGTTAATATATAGGGGACATAGGCGTAGTAGAGGGCTTTTAGCGTTATAATATAGGAGAAGTAATAATAGGAAAGAGACGGGTTTTAACTTCCTAAGTAATCTCTATAAAGAAAGCAGGGTCTTTACCATACCTTTTAATAATTATTAGATATTACGATTTCACTAAATGAAAGTTATTATTAGTCTCTAGGTAGAAGTTAGATTATCAAGTAATATTAGTAGGATTTCCCTTAGTTTAACTATTATTATAAAAAATAAATATATTATTCATAATAAGGACTTTCTAAAGGGCTTTGATAATATAGTTATTTATATAGTTAAAGATCTTAATAATATCCTTAAAGTCTTTCTTAAAGTTAGCTTATAGGTAGTAACCTTAGATATAGTTCTTAAGGTACTTATTAGTATAATAAGTAATATACCTAGCGATCTTAGCTTAGTTAGTCTCTTTAGTATTGAAGGATTTAACTTAACTATATATCTTATAACTAATAATAGCTTTAAACTTATTAGGGATTAGGATTACCAATTAATATCGGGTTAAAGAGGAGGGAGAGGGGGTAGGGGAGGTATTAGCTATTAGAAAGGAGTAGGAGAGATATTTAGAAGTTATATAAGATAGTTAGGCTTACTTCTATACCTTGATTAGGGGTACTATCCCTAAGCTATAGCTTTAGGTAGTTAATCACTATATTAAGTAACCTATAGTTATTATTACTTAATCCTCTTCCCATTAATAAGCTAGTTCCTTCTTTTCTATAATTACTAAATACTTACTTACTTACTTCCTTAAAAAGGGGACTTTTTAAAAGGGATTACTTACTTCTCTAAAGAGGGGACCTAAGGAGGGATTAATTAGAGGGCTTTCCTAAGGAGGGGACCTTCTTAATAAAGGAATTACTTAGAGGGAAGGGTTAAAAAAGGGGAAAGTTTAAAAAAAGAGAGGAAAGTTTAAAAGATTACTTAATAAACTTCTCTAGAAAAGCGACTTACTTAGAGAAGCGATTTAAATACTTACTTACTTACCAGATCTTATTAACCCTAAAGAGGGGATTCTTAATTATTTATTAGCTAGGATAGATATTTCTAGATAGATCTAAAGTAATAAATTTAATAAATTTAAAAGTAGTTGAAAAGGGGAAAGTTAAAGAAAAGTCGAGGTCGGAATAATGAGGCCTTAATAATATAATTACTAATTATAATTAACTAATCTAGGTAACCGTTAGTAAAGACTTAGTATATACCTTTTTACTCTAGAGAAATAAGCGCTATTAGTATAACCTAATTAAGATAGATCTTCTAGATCTTTAAGACTAGTAGAGTAGCTATTACTAAAGGCTTTTTAATACTTATTATAACTTAGATATAAGAAATATAATATAAGTAGGATAAACTTAAGAAGTTAAGATTATAAAGTTATAGTATTATAAGTAGTGAAGTTATAAAAAGTAGAAGGGTAGGAGAGGGGTTATTTAGATAGAGGTGGGGGTAGGAGGGGGGGGGGGGGTAGGTAGTAGCCTAAAGGTTAAAAAGTCGACTTTTACTAACTATAAATAAACCTAATTTAGTAGTGATTATAAACGTTAAAAGCTATAATCCTTCTAAAACTATCTTATATAGTTAGTTAGGGCTTACTATGTTTAGAAGTTATAAAGTTGAAAGCTATAAATAACCTCGTAATAATATAGATATCGCGTTATTATAATAGTTAAGGCGGGTAGTTAAGATTAAAGTAATTTACTTTAGTAAGCAATAGGGGCTTATGACTACTCTCTCTTATGGTAAGTAGTTAGGCCTTATTACTATTATCTTAGGTTACAACTATTTCGTAATATAAATAGAGGCTTAAAAGTAGTAAATTTAAGCGTTAAGAGGGGGGTTAAAAGACTGATAAGTAGCGAGGTTAGTATTAATATTAGAAGGTATTAAATAATACTAAATATATTGAATTTATTAAAAAGACTTTATAGGAGTTAAGATTAGTAGAATAAGTCGTTAATATGACTAGAAGGAGGGGAGGTTAGCAGAGGGCTCTAAATAATTATAATATTAATAGAAAGTAGCGTAGTTAGTAGGTATAGGATATAGCGTTTATTATAACTATCAGAGGTATGGAAGGTGCTAAAAGAGGGTAAAGGTAATAACTTTAATAATATAATAAAAGATTATAAACTATTAATTATTAGTATTAAGGTTATAACGGGGTAGACCGTGGTTACTATTAATAGTAGGGGATCTAAAGCTTCGCTTATAATATTAGTAATAACTTTAGAGGTAGTAGGTTAGAAGTAGAGGCTAAACTATTAGTAACTAAGCCTAAAATCTCTATTAGTATAATAATTATATCTAAGAGGAGGCTTAGGATAATTAACTAATAAGTATTATCTCTTTAGTATATTCATACTTATTAATCTATAGTTATAGTATAATAGTAAAGTTAACTACTAATTAGTATTAGTTTTATATATACTAATAAAACAAAGAGAACGAGGGTAAGCATAATATAAAGTCTAAATAGTTAACAATATTAAGTTAGGTTAGAAGGTAGCTAGCGAGGTAGGAATAATATAGGAAGGCTAACGGGGTAGGTTATATAATTGGTTATATAACTACTCGCTAGGTCCTAGTTATTCCGACCTAGGCTACGGGTCCGAAGCCGGATCTAGCCTACTAGGCGAGTGGGAGTCTCCTACCTCCAACGTAGGTAGGCGAATATTCCCACAAATAGGTAAATATAATAGAATCCCTATATAATATTAATATACTATAAATAAATAAAGAATATCTCTTAATTGATAACGTAATGACTAGAGAGCTTATACTAGTGATAGTAAATAGTAGCGCGTAAGCTAACTTTATATTACCTAGTATGGTAAATAAATAATACATTAAAAAGAGAAAGAAGACTTTAGAAGAAGAATATTACTTATAAAGTATTAAAGGAGATAGAGTATAATATAATAGAAGCTCTATTAATTTAAAGTTATTATAGCTATTGAGAATAACTCTACTTTAATATTATAGATATAGGAGATACTTATAAGATTATCCTAGGATTTCTATTGTTATAGAGGTATAAGCTATAGATAGATTGGAGAACTAGCGAACTCTAATAAATAGAGGACTTCGTTACCAAGTGGTAACCTAAGAAAAATATCTTCAATAAGCTAAGAAAAACTCCTAAAGTAATATAAAACCTCAAATACCTAAGAGTTAAGGATATAGGTACTAGGATATTAGCAGTAATAAGTATTAATAAAGAAGATTAAATACTTTTTATCCTAGTAGAATACTAGTAGTATAGGATATTATTTACTAAAGAGCTAAATATAGGATTACTAGAATATCATAATTATGATAAAAGGATTAAGTTAAACTAGGAAAAGAACTAATATTTGAGAAGATCTATAGACTTAACTAAGAAGAAGTAGAAATACTTAATACTTCCACTCAAGAGAATCTAAGGAAAGAATTTATTAGACCCTCTATATTACCTATAGGGTATTTAGTACTCTTTATACTAAAGACGAATAGAAGGAAACAACTATATATTAATTATTAAAACCTTAATAGTATTATTATTGAGAGCTATTAAGTAATACTACTTATTTCTAAGTTATATAACCTCTTATATAGTATACACTAGTTTATAGCTTTTAATCTTAAGGGAGCTTAGAACTTTATTTATATTAAGGAGGGTAAAGAATACAAAATAATATTTAGAATATGATATAGATACTTTAAAACGCTTATAATACCTTTTAAACTTATAAACGTACTAGTAGTGGGATAGGATCAGATAGACTTAGCTGCGCAGCCTTCGAAAAGCCCCCTTAGGGCACGTACCTATTATAGGAAGACTATACAGTAGAGCGTAGAGGAGAGGAGCGTAGCGGACTTTAGTATTATTTATATATTATTATAATTAGTATCTTAATAATCCTATACCTCGTTTTCTAGTATTTTATTAGCAAATCCGCGCCTAATTAAGATAAAGTTTTTAATTAGGTTTATAAATTATTTTATATATCTTTTAAGTCTACTTTTAATATTCTTACCTATTGATAAGTAGAGCTTTATTATTTATTATCTTTCCAGTTCCTATTAGTTTTAACCTTTTCTAATAGTACCTAGAGGCGGATCCTTTCACTCTTTTTAATAGCCTTTATAGGCTTCTTAGAGAGTTAGGTGCCTTCGCCGCGTCTATATATCCTTACTATTAATATATATATATATACCTAATCTACTTCGAATATAATAATCGCTTAAAAAATCCATAAATAATAGATAATAACGATACGATTAATAATAAAACGTAGTTTAAAAGAAAAGGAGATATTCTTAGACCTACCTTAGTTCTAAGGGAATAGTAATAGCTATACCTTCTTATAGAATTAAGGTAGGAACAACGCAGACCCTAAAATCCTCTTTTTCTCTCTTTTTATGCTATTAGCAGGTTCTAGCGTGTATATCCCTTTCCTTACCCCTTATATATTATTATAACTACTATTATTTAACTAGTAAGCTATAGCTAAGGTAGCTAAGATAGCTATATATAATATTAATACAGAGATTAGTAGTCTTACTATGCTAACGAGTATAGCGAGATTCACTAGATTAGTAACTAGATACTAATAAACCCCTTACTATTATATCCCTAAGTACTAAGAGCAATATACTAACTTTTAAGAGATACTAATATAGTAAAGCTATAAGTTCTTCTAAAATAAGAGCGTTATTAGGAAGACCCTTCTATATTAAGTAATAAGACTTGAAGTAGATCTATAAGAGCTTAGAGTAATAAGATCGAGGTTATTAGACCTTTCCTATATTTATTTAATTATTTAGTTTATACTATTTCCTTTTTTATTTTATTTGAAGAAAGTTATAACTACCTATATTATCCTTCTATTTAGAAGATATTATAATAATACCTTTACTTTATTAACTAGAAGACTTTATTACTTTAACTATATAATATCAACTATAATATTTATAAACCTATAAGTATTATATCTTCTTCTTCCTTAGCTAACTTAGATACTAGATCCTCTTCTAATAAGGGGAAATAGCCTCAAGCGAGATTTATATAAGCTTCGTTTAGTGAGATATAAACTTATACTATAGGATAGGTAGCCTCTAATAATAGTATAGATAGATCTATAAATCCTACCTCGGGGATAAGAGTAACGCCCTCGAGCACTCTATATTCCCCTAAAGGAAGTTATACTAATTGCGATGTTATAGCCCTTACTAATCTCGTTATAAAACGCCCTATGATTATAGTAATAACTCCCTATTTAACTAAAGCGCCTAAGTTTATTAATATTAATATTTTAGACTTTATTACTAACTATAAGAGCCTTTCAAAGCCTTGCTATAAGACTAATAATAATATAAAGAATAAGGTCTATATATATAGCTCTAGTAACTATCGAGACGTAGTAAATCGTATATTAGTAAAGCTAAGACCTAGAAGGAAGCTAAGGATAAACTTCTATACTAGTTCGGATTTATAGACCTAAAGTCTTATTAGGACCCTAATAAGGACCTTGAGAACCTAGTTATAAGATCCTATATTAAAGATAATAACCCTTCCTAAGTAATAGTATTAATTACTACTATTTAATAGCTTTAATAGAGAGCTATCTAGTGTAGAGACTTAGAACTTATTAATACTAAGCTTATTTATATTACTTATTACTACTTTTTAGAGAGAGCTATAAGGGCTATAGCCTAGAGTCTTAGCTACTAGCTTACTAAGGTTATTTTAAAATAGTAGGTTATAGTAGAGGATACTCTAATTAAATAGTCTACTACTTATTAGGAACTTTAGTAGTTATCTAGCCTCGTTAAGCCTAAAGTAATAATAACGCTTTAAATCCCTGCGAAGATAATTCTAATAAGGCAGAAGGCTAAAGCTAAGGAACCCTCTATAGCCTAGACTACTAGCTTAATTATTAACTCTCTTATAGAAAACTTTAGGACCCTAAACGTTAATAGGGCTAATTATAAGATAGATATCTTAACCCTTATTATAAGAGTTATTAGCTAAGGAGATAATACTTTTAATTTAAACGCTATAGAAGCTACTAAACCTTAGGAATAATAAACTTAATACTATTTATAGACTTAATACTAATAATAGTAGTACTTTTATCTATAAGCTAGATCTAGAGATTATTAAAGAGGATACTAGTAATACTAGGGATTTAGAAGAGGTAGAGTAAGAGGAGGCTATAGAGGCTTCTAATAAGATAGGCTATTATAATATATACCATTCTAAGCTATAAGAACCTGCTAGTTTTATAGCGCTATTAACTATATCTTTATTAGCTATATTAAGTATCTTAAGGCTAGCTAGAATAGGGTCTACTATAACGTATTACCCTACTACTTTATTAGTACCCTAGATACGAGCACTAAGGTTAAGATAGGTAGTATTAATAAAGGCTATAACTATAAATTAATAGATAGCTAGACGATTTTAAATTATATCCTAATTAACGAGGACACCTTTATATACTATATAGTTACTATAAGTAAGTTAGTAGAGAAATAGTAGCTAAAGCTTTTAGAGGAGGTCGCGAGGGTTATTAGGTATAATAAAGCATGCTCTAAGCTATTTATTAGCTTTATAAATTTATTAAAGGACGCTACTTAATTATATAACTTTATAAATACTATATTACTTAGCTTTAAGCTAAAAAACTAGTATATTAACTTAGTAGAAGATATTATTACTATAAAGAGAGGAAAAGCTAGAGGTCATTATTAAGCTCGGAATTACGCCGCAGCCCCTTCGCAGAAAGACTATAATAAATTCACCTAGTTCGCAAGCATAATTCGGGAAATACTATATAGGTATTTTAACCTATACCCTCTACTAGTTAAGGAAAATAATATAGGAACCCTATACGTTCCTACTACTTATAAGTAAACCCTCTAAATATTACTATATAAAGTCGGATATATGCTATACTAGGGCTAATTATATTAGAGCTAAAGAGGCTATTAAGGCTCTTATAGCAACGCCCTCGCTAAACCTTCTAATAAGGTACTATAAAAGCTACTATATAAGATAACTCCTTAACCCAAAAGGTCGACCTTCTAGTAAGGTATTATAAACGCTACTATATAAGAGGTAACTTCTTAACTAAAGAGGTCTTTCCTAAGAGGTTCTTATAGCTAGAAGTATAAGAAGCTCTACTATAAGCAGGGCCTTATACCTCTCCCTCTTCCTTATCCTTATCCCTTAACTATATTAATACTAAACCCTATATATAAATATGCTAAGCCTAAGCGAGGTACGCCCTTTAGTATAAATAATATAGAGGGGATTACTAGAGAGTTTAGCCTTAATATAATTAATAAAACCCGCTCCTTTATTAACTACTCCGCTATATATAGAGAGCGTATTATTAGTATAGCCCTTAAGAGGGCTTGCCTTAATACCCCTATAGGGGACTCTATAAGGTATAATAGTATTAGAGCTAAGCAAGTAAACTTAGTAGCAGAAGTTTAGTAGGTTATTATATACCCTATAGAGTAGCCCTTCTTTAAGCAGGTCCTCCGTATTACTAAGGCAGAGGTAGCCTAGGTAGCGTTAGTAAGTATAGCTTATGCCGACTGCTTTAATATAGAGAGAGCGTTGCTAACGACGGCATAGCGAAGGCGTTAGCTAACCCGATCGGATAAGAGGATTATAAAGATAGTAACGACTTCTAGCGGATAAAGTAGTAATAGAGGCGGTATTAGCAGCGCGGGTAGTACGCAAGAGGAAAAGTTAATAGTTTTATAGTTTAAATAATTAAAAACTACGTTATTATAAATATAAAGTTAAAGATCGTGAGGCTATAGGTATATATAAGTGCGGCTATGGTTAGGAGACTTACGATCACGTGACCAAAGGCTATATATTATTAGGAGGCGCGGAGTTAGAAGGTCTATTGCACTTAAGCAGGTAAAATCACTATGCAGTAGCTAGAGGCCGCGAGAGGTTATTATATAGAGCCTTATAATACTTATTATTACTAGTTTTCCTAAATAGTAGACCTACCCTTGATTTAAAACACTCCTATTTAAATTACTTAGAGAGTTATAAAGCTACTAGATATTAAGGAGGAAGCTAAAGACGCTATACTACTAGATACCCCTAAGGAATAAGTTAAGTAATAGAAGTAGGATAAATAGGATACGCCTTAGATTTTATATAGTAATTTATAAACTAGCTATACTCTTACCCTAGAGCTATATAGCAAGAGAGTAAATAAGAAGGTAGCTATCCCTAAAGCCTTCCTTTATTAGAACTAGCTAAATTAGAATAGAACGGTTTATAACGCTACTAAAGCTATAATTAATAAGCATAAGGATAGATATAACCTAAAAGCATAAGAGGTTTTTATTCCTATTAATATAATACTTTTAAATTAATAATAATAAGAACTATTCCAAAGGATAAGTAACGTCCGTAGCTATCTCTATAGACTTACCTAAGCACTCATAGACTAAGGTAATTTAATCTAACTACTATAGAATTAATCCTATCTTTAAAAGAGGTGCTATAATAGAAGATTAGGATTCTATATTACTTCTACTACTAAGATATATTACTATCCTAGACTTCGTTCTAACCTACTAGTAGATTACTATTACCCTTTATAGCACTATAAATATACTAATTAGAGGGATTATTAATAATAGCTCTACTATTAACCTTATTAGTAAAGGTTATATTAAGGGCCTAGGCTTATAGAGCGATATAGTTAAAATAAATATAGGGATCCGCAGGATTACTAATAGAGATCAGAGGATCTAGTTCGCAAGTATAATTATAGATAACGTTTATATTAGTAGTAATTATATTCAAGATATAAGCTTTTTCATTTTCCCTAAAAATACTTATAATAAGGACCTAGTACTAGGAGCTCCCTTTATCCTAAAGACTTAAATAACGCTAGATTATATTCAGAACTAGATTATTAGAGTCCTTTAGTCTAGGAATATTAAGATTAATATCCTACTATTATTCTATATAAGAGACTTAATTACTCGCTTCCTAGAAATTATTACTAAGATAGATTACTTTATTTCTTCTTAGTATTAATATACCCTCCTATCTCCTATAGAGGAGGGGAAATAGAGGCTATTACTAATAAACCTAATATAGTAGTAAGCTTAGGCTTTATAGGAGATAATTAGTAAGTTAATAATACTAAGGATAAAGAATAGCTAGATATAACGCTAGGGAGTATAAGGGCACGCTAGGATATAAAAGCGATTTAATAAGCTTTTAAAGGCTCTTATAACCTACTAAACGAAGTTAAGTAATAATTAGACCTAGATAAGGAAGTTATTACTATTATTGAAGAGTTTAGATTAATTCTTAGTAAAATCCTAGAGACTATAATCTATATCGAAGTTACCCCTAAGCTTAATAAGATCTATAAAGCGATTATAAGTATAGGGTATATTATAGGATATAATAGCTATAGTATTAATTATTAATACTATATTCATAGACCTAAGAAAAGAATATTAAAGAAGGAAATACCTAGGAGAAAGTACAAGTTAGTATATTAGAGAGATATCGAAGTTATTATAGCTATAGATACTACTTTCTCCTATAATAATTATAGATCTATACTAATAACGTCTATATTACTAATAGAAGATATTAATACGATATATAACATACAGGATACGAAGATTTAACCTATTAATAACGCTATATTTAATAGCTTAACCCTAAATAGAGACCTCGAGTTAAAGTTAAAGGTATAGGCAGGGGCTAAGGAGAATATAATACTAAATCCTAGCGCCCTATTTATAAGCCTAGTTATACTAAAGTCTTTAACTATTAGGTAAGGAATAAGGCTTATAAGAGCTTAATAAGAAGCTATCCTAAAGACTATTAATTATCTATAGCTTAAAGAAAAGAAGCTCCTTTTAGCTATTCTTACTATAGGAGAGAAGGCCTTAGCCTAGGAATTTAAGTATTATAGCTCTATATACCCTTTTATTATACCTCTATAGATAATTTAAATAGTACTATATAAGGTATAATAAGTAAAAGGAATCCTAATATTAAGAGAATTAGGGTAGGATATTATTATAATTTTAATGGATAGACTAAAGAAGGGAATCCTTAATTAAAGTTATATAGCCTATTATAATCTATTCTTCCTTATATAAAAGAAAGATAGTAAGATAAAGTTTATTAACTTAGTAACTAAGATAAACGTAGTTATAATACGAGATATAGCACTACCCCCTTTAGTAGACGACTTTTTAGAGGACTTCGCTATATATTAACTATTATTAGTACTAGACTTCTTCTTAGGATATAACTAACTCCCCTTAGACCCTATAAGTAGAGACTTAATAATATTTATATTACCTATTAGACTACTATAGATATATACGTTATCTTAAGGAGTAATATACTTAGTTACCTAGTTTATATAAGTTATAATTAGATTCCTATATAACCTTACCCCTAGCTACTATAAAGCCTCTTTTAAAAATATCGCTATAAAAGGACTAACTTTATAATATAATAAAGAAGAGATCGAGTCTTATCTAGGGATTTATAGATTTATTTTAAAATATTTATAGAATATTAATAAGGTCCTAGTTAATTTAGAGCTAGTAGAGTATATAGTAGTAGTAGTTACGTTATAATAGGCCTAGGAAGTAGGAATAATTATTAGCTATATTTATAATACTAATAGGTATTATCTAGAGAAAGCGAAAATAGTGAAGATCTATATATAGGCTACTTATACTAATTTAATAGAGTTAAGGGCTTTCCTTAGGATTATAACGTTCTATGGATCCTAGGTAAAGGACTACCCTGCTATTATAAAGCTACTTATTAACTAACTTAAGAAAGATACCTTATTTAGCTAGGAGGAGAAGTAATAAATAGCTATAGATACTTTAAAAATAATACTTATAAGGACCCCGATCCTTATTACTATAGACTATAGCCTTAAGGGAGGAGATATCTACCTTATAGGTAATACTAGTAATATAGAATAGGGCGGAGTCCTAGAATAATTTATTAATAACTAGCGCGTAGTCTCTTACTTTAGGAGTAGTACTTACTTAAGACTAGAGCTATTATATAACGCTAGGAAGAAAGAAATAGATAGTATTCTAAAGGCTTTAAAGAGGGTATATAACTATTTATATAGATAATACTTTATCCTAGAGATAGATACTTAGATATTAGTTATATAACTTAAGAGAGTAGCTATAGACCTCCTAGGAGCCTTTATTATTTGCTAGATTATATAGATTTAAATATTTAACTTTAAAGTATAATATATTTATAATACTTAGAATATAGTAATAGATAGCTTATTATAAAAACCCCGAGGACCTTCTAATATTATTAATAAGGAAGCTCAGGGGGAGATCGACTCCTAGATTAATTTATAGATCTTCTTTATAGATATAGAAGCTAGTTTCTTCTTTAATTAAGCTTAATACTATACTAATAAGTAATATATAAAGGAGGTCCTAGTAGGGAATACTAAGGTTATTAGTAATATAATAAATATCCTAGACGTATTTCTTAATAATTTGCAAACCTATTTAGTACGTTCTTAATAAATTACCTACTATTTAATAATATAGAGATACCCTCTAGGAATTTAACTAGTATAGTATTATAACTTTAAGACTATAGTATTAGATTATTATATTTAGAACTACCTACTTTTAACTAAACTAATTAATTAAGAGCTAATACTATAATAAGTTATTAATAATCCTAAGTAGTAGAAGAAGCTAATTATAAAAGCCTATAAAGAGAGTAGTTATTAAGATAGGTAAGCTATAGCGAGGAGACTATCTAATCGCTAAATCTAGGCTATTATATATATAGAGATTAGCAAATCCCTAAAAAGTTACCCTAATTACTAAAAGAGGAGAGCTCGATAAATAGATAATATAAGAACCTATAGCTCCCTAAATAGACTACCCTTTATAAGGATCTCGTTAGATATATAGAGAGTACTTAAGTAGTATCTTATTAAAGGAAGGGATCTACTAATAGGATAGCCTAAAGCCTATAAGCTTAAGAGAGCGACTTTAGCTAAGATTACTAAGTTTATCTAAGAAGAGGTTATCTACTACTATAGACTATATAGCGAACTCGTTATTAATAGAGGCCTAGAGAATAAGGACGCTATTATTAAGTTTAATAAGAAGTATAGCATAAGAAGGAAAGTAACGTCTATATATAACCTAAGGGCTAAGAGAGTAGTTATGGCTAGTGATTAGCTAATTACTTATATATTATTAATATAGACCGGAGGAGAGAGAGATATTAACCCTAAACTATACCTTCCTACTACCCTATCTATCAATCGATTAAGTATTTATACATCGAGTAGCTTTAGCCGTTTGTATTTATTATATAGATTTAAGCCTATTACTCCTATTAAGACCCTAATGCTAACCTAGAGGGTTCTTAATTAGGATTTAGTAATAATAATAGAGGAGGAGGTTTAAATATATCTATAAGCCTTCTTATAACTTAAATAAGCTAAAAAGATAATTAATAGTTAGCATAAGAAAACTATAGAATACTATAATAGTTAATATAAGAGGACTATAAGGAAGGAGAAGCTAGAAATAAGTAATTTAGTACTAGTATCTAATATTAAAGGTTCTATTAATAAATTATCTATGAAAAAGCTTAACTATTAATAATAAGGCCCCTTCTATATCCTATTATAAGCTCTAAACGCTCTATTATATTAATTAGTAATATTAATAAGTAATAAGGTTATTAGAAAGATATTTAGTAGGAATTAAGTTTATAAATTTATTTACGCTCCTAAAGGGTATTAGGAGCTAAGTTATTTAGATATTTATAAATCTAATTTAGAAAGAAACCTAGTAAAAGTCTTCCTAGCGCTAGGGAATAAAGAGTATAATAATTATATACCTAAAGAAGAGGAGGAGAAACTTATAATACCTAGGGAAAGTAATTAAGAGAAAGAGGAGGATTTATTATAATTAGTAATAAGATTAAGGTAGTATTTAAGGGATTTAGAGAAGGTAATTATAGCTTTAAAAGCTAAATAATAACTAGTTATTAAGATTCCTAAGGTAATAAAGGAGAGAGAGAAGGAGTATATTAAGATCAAGGATCTAGGGGATATATAAGGTTTCTTTTATTATAACTTATTTTAATTAATAATTTATAGAGCTATTCTTATTTTCTCTTGCTTATATCTCTTAGTTTAAAAGTTTAAGATTCTAGGGATAATATTCCTAAACTTTAGGGATAAGGGTAGGAGATAATATTAATAACTCCCTACTTACTTAAGTATGCCTCTTTCTTACTATTTAATATAATAATAGCTTAGATACCTTTAATATCTATTAGTAATTATAATAGGTTTATTAAGCCTAGGGAAGTATAAGACCCTTAACCTTCTAGTAATAATACTAAAGCCCCCTCTCGCTAAATAAATATAAGAGTAATAACCTAAAGATAAGAGAGAAGAAGAGAAGAGGAAAGAGGGTATTAAAATCGTAGTTATTAGCCCCCTAGAGAGGATATTAGTAGACCCTTTCCGCCCCCCCCCCCCCCCCCCCCCCCCCCCCCCTTCTTAGAAAGGATTATTACTAATATTATATTATCTATAACTAAAGAGAAAGAGAAGGATACTTATAAAAGG
>JAVHLU010002282.1:0-19706 GCA_036785755.1 Colletotrichum ledebouriae
TTTAGCCTTAATATAATTAATAAAACCCGCTCCTTTATTAACTACTCCGCTATATATAGAGAGCGTATTATTAGTATAGCCCTTAAGAGGGCTTACTTTAATACCCCTATAGGGGACTCTATAAGGCATAATAGCATTAGAGCTAAGTAAGTAAACTTAGTAGTAGAAGTTTAGCGGGTTATTATATACCCTATAGAGTAGCCCTTTTTTAAGCAGGTCCTCTATATTACTAAGGTAGAGGCAGCCTAGGTAGCCTAGGCCTATTAGGGGAATATTAGTAAGTATAGCTTACGCTAAATAGAGAGAGCGTTACTAATAATAGTATAGTAAAGATAGTAATAACTTCTAGCGGATAAAGCGGTAATAGAGGCGGTATTAGTAGCGCAGGTAGTGCGCAAGAGGAAAGGTTAATAGTTTCGTAGTCTATTAAATAATTAAAAACTATGTTATTATTAATATAAAGTTAAAGATCGTGAGGCTATAGGCACGTATAAGTGCGGCTATGGTTAGGAGAGGATCACGTGACCGAAGGCTATGTATTATTAGGAGGCGCGGAGTTAGAAGGTCTATTGCACTTAAGCAGGTAAAATCACTATGTAGTGGCTAGAGGCCGTACTTACCTAGTTATACTTAGACCTCTCAATAGACTTTATTATAAACTTATTACTTATAAAGGATAATACTAGCTAATACTTATAGGTTATAATAAATAGGTTAGGTAAGTTAGTAATACTAGAGGAAATAGGTATTATAGAGGTAGAAGCTTATACCTACTAGTTTATTACCTCCTACTTCTACTTCTATAAGTTCTTATATAGTATTATTAGTAATTAAGGGTCTTACTAGGTAAGCTACTTCTAGGCTAAATTCTACTATCTTATTAATATAAGGAGGCTATTAAGTATTATATATTACTTATATACTAATAGTAATATTTAGAGGTAGAACTAGGAGATATAAGCTATTCTATAAGTATTTATAACCTAGGTATAGGATAACTAGGGGTAGCTCCTACCTATTACTTAGCTAGCGCTCTATAATAAGGTTAGTAATATAACTAGGCTCTTGCTATTCTTCGTAGAATATAGGTATTATGCTAACCCTATACTTATAGTAAATAATATGATAGAGGAGACCCCCTCTAGGGATATAATAGCTACTCTTTTAATAATAGAACTATAAGAAGTAATAAACTCTATCTAAGTAAGAATTATAGCTACTTAGTAATATAATAAGGAGAATATAAACTAGTATAAGATACTTATAGAGGAGTATTAAGTAAGGAATAAGGTTTAAGTTCGGAATTACGCCGCAGCCCCTTCGCAAAAAGACTATAATAAATTTACCTAGTTCGCAAGTATAATTTAGGAAATACTATATAGGTATTTTAACCTATACCCTCTACTAGTTAAGGAAAATAATATAAGAACCCTATATATTCCTACTACCTATAAGTAAACCCTTATATAAAGTCGGATATACGCTGCACTAGGGCTAATTATATTAGAGCTAAATAGGCTACTAAGGCTCTTATAGCAACGCCCTCGCTAAACCTTCTAGTAAGGTACTATAAAGGCTACTATATAAGATAACTCCTTAACCTAAAAGGTTAACCTTCCAATAAGGTACTAAAGGTACTATAAAAGCTACTATATAAGATAACTCCTTAACCTAAAAGGTTAACTTTCTAGTAAGGTATTATAAATATTATTATATAAGAAGTAACTCCTTAACTAAAGAGGTCTTTCCTAAGAGGTTCTTAGAGCTAGAAGTATAAGAAGCTCTATAAGTAGGGCTTTATACCTCTCCCTCTTCCTTATTCTTATCCCTTAACTATATTAGTACTAGACCCTATATATAAATACGCTAAGCCTAAGCAAGGCACCCCCTTTAATATAAATAATTTAGAGGGGGTTACTAGAGAGTTTAGCTTTAATATAATTAATAAAACCCGCTCCTTTATTAACTACTTTACTATATATAGAGAGTATATTATTAATATAGCCCTTAAGAGGGCTTACCTTAATTCCCCTATAGGGGACTCTATAAGGCGTAATAGTATTAGAGCTAAGTAAGTAAACTTAGTAGTAGAAGTTTAATAGGTTATTATATATCCTATAGAGTAGCCCTTCTTTAAGTAGGTCCTCTATATTACTAAGGTAGAGGTAGCCTAGGTAGCCTAGGCCTATTGGGGGAACGTTAGTAAGTATGGCTTATGCTAACTAATAGAGAGAGCGTTACTAATAATAGCATAGCTATGAAGGCGTTAGCTAACCCGATTGAACAAGAGGACTATAAAGATAGTAATAACTAGCGGACGAAGTAGTAATAGAGGCGGTATTTAATAGCGGCGTAGGTAGTGCGCGCGAGGATAAGTCGATAGTTTCGTAGCCTAATAAATAATTAAAAACCACGTTATTATTAATATAAAGTTAAAGATTATAAGGCTATCTAGTATAACGGGCATGTATAAGTGCGGCTATAGTTAGGAAAGTTATAATTACGTAACCGAAGGCTATATATTATTAGGAGGCGCGGAGTTAGAAGGTTTGTTGCACTTAAGCAGGTAAAATCACTATGCAGTGGCCAGAGGCCAAGTAATAAGGTTTAGCTTCTAATAGCTAATTATAAGAGCCCTAAGCCTAGTAAGAAGCTATTATAGTTATATTATAAATTTATTATAATAGGAGTCCTAAGCTTATATATTATTAAGTTAGATATACCTAGTAATATCTACCTGAGGTTCTATATAAACCTCCTCTAGAAGGTATTAGAGGACCCCTTGCTTATATAGATAAGGATAGACCCCTAGCTATTACTAATTATAGCTAATAATAGCGAATTTAAGTAGTATATAGAGGAGATATATATAGTATAATAGAAGGTTATTAGGTAAGGGCGGAGGCGCGAGGTCCTAGTTAAGTAAGAAGGGTATATAAAGCCTACCTAGGAGCCTATGGAGGCTATTATAGAGATAACTATAGTAAATAGGTCTAAAGCCCTATATAAGCTAGTTATAGATAATAATAATAACCTAGCTTACGCCTAGGGGGGGACTAGCTAGGAGGGGGGATAGTATTATAAGCTATACCTAGTTTAAGCCTACCTAAGCTTCTACCTAAGTTTACTACCTTAGGGAGCCTACCTAGGGCTTACTTAGTTATTCCCTATAGACTAGTAAAATCTCTACTAGAGAGGAAAACTTCCCCTTTTCCTCTTTAGCTTAAATAAATAGTATTATACTAACCTCTTGTTAAATAAACTCGGGTCTAACCCCTTTGTAGTTAGTAGTTAGGCTAGAAGGTTAGAGAAAGTCTACTTCTATAGTAATGACACCTAGTTAAAGTTATGAAGTTGTTATTAAAGTGATATTAAAAGTAATAAGATTATCTAATAGATAGCGCACCTAAGCACGCGTGGGGGAAATAGGGCTAAAGAGATAACGACCTGCGGGACTATCTAGCCGAGCCAAAACCCAGGGCGATCACGTGACCAGTAGGCCGTTAGCTAGAGGGGAAGTCGGAGGTCGTTGCAGTACAGGTTCCGTGTAAAAGTCACAGTAGCTAGCCAGAGGCCCCAAAAGGGATTGCATAGATAGCTAAGCTGCTAGCCGTGAGGGCCTTTGGACTGCGCCGCATGTCATAGGTTTCGAGAATACAGTCGTTATAGGGCTAGGAGACATCTTTCGGAGGATATTTCTGCCCTACTAAGTGATTTACATTAGCTAGAGACGGAAACAGGGAATACGGAAACGCAGATCAAAAAGCGCAGCCTGTGGTTCGGAATCCCAGAGTTTAGATTACTTACCAACAGGAGGCCAAAGAAAGATAGCATCTTAACATTGACTCAGCCCCAATGCGGGATTTGGTTTGGGGGGGGGGGGGCGGGGGTTAGAAAGTGCAAACAAACGTTGTGTGGGTGCTGAGCAGGCGCTGAGCGGACGCTGAGCAAACGGTTAAAGGCCACGCATTCACACATTCATGCATGGATTGATTGGTCTGCTCGCTCGGGTGTTTCACGGAGCATACACTCAATGATGCATATATGCAGTTATTCTGCTGTTGATTTGTTCAGATTGTCCGTGGATTCAAATTTCTAGCTACATATATCTGTCCCTCTCAGCTGGTCCTTCGCCATATTCTGCTGCGTGCCTCGTACTATGTTGGTCAGATACGACCCCTCATTACGTTCCAAGTATCGGGACGCATGAGTCACCTTCCGCCTATCACCCCGGCCCCCGGGTCTCCCGGGACCCACAAATACGGATGAACGGCGCCCCGAGTAGCCCCACACCCCGGTTCCCACCTCCCAAGTGCCCTTCCGGCTTGCTCACCCCTTCCCAGAGATAACGACTAGACCAGCCGCCGCCCCTTTCTGAGGGAGAAACAAACATGTCAAAAACAATTACTAGAGGGGAAAGAAGTGGGATAAGTTCTAGGAGACACACGCGCGGTTTGGGGCAGAACAAGCGACAAAGTGTTCATCGCGGTTCATAATACCTAATGCGCTAGCTGCGGCAGAAAGAGGCAGGTCAAGCAGCACACACGCACACATACTAATCAGAAATCTCTATACACCCTGGAAAAGAGAGGCAGAGAAACCATGCTATAAAAGCTATTCACAATCCTCAAAGTACAGTAAGTAAGCACCAAACAGCCACACGGCAAGCACAAGACAAGACAGATATAGGAAACGAGATAAGTAGGATTTTCATCGCAGCACTAACAACCAAGGCAGCCGCCATGCATATGTGGCACTTTCTTCTACACGCCTCGCTAGTTGTGAACGTGTCTCTATATCAAAGTGGAGGTGATTAATTGATTGAGAAGTAGGAAGCGTGCCATGCTAGCACGACATGATATACTACCAAGGCGATTAATCGCAATAATATGCGAAAAGATGCGATATTTGCCTTACGGGAGTGGAGATAGCGACGCGAAAAATAGCTACCAGATAAATAACAAGACGGCCGAAACGGATAGAAATAAATGCCGAGGGTAGATACCAGCGAGCAATCTTTAATTCCCGCCCAAGGCCCCACCACCCTCCCGCACGCCCTCACATTTCCCAACCAACAACTACCTACATCAGGGATTAAGAGCAGAAAAGGGTTCCAGACGTGTAGAGAGGTTTATATGAACCGCAAATCATGTTGTAGTTTCTGTATTAAGTTAGCTAAAGGGGTTAATTAGGTCGTCTAAGTAATTAATAATGCATAGCGATTAAGACGACGATCTAGTGATAGCGGTGCTATAATAGAGATATCTGCGGAAGGTGTTTAAGTGGTGCTCTAGGTGAAGTCTGCCTTACTAGCAATAATAATCTTTGCTGTGTTTGCGGAAGGAATTCGTCCGAGTCTATTAGTATTGTAACGAGGGTGGTTAGGAGACTTTGGAGTAGAGGTTAGAGCACGGGTCTAGTGGCATGCAGAGCACACCATTCTCGAGATAGTTGCCGCGCTAGCGACGGACAGCATAATAAAAGCTGGAAATTAGGAACTAAGGGTGGAATGAAAAATTGCGTGAGAAAACTAACGTGTGCGTGTTGTGTGATATTAATCGACTTGAATAGTCTAGGAGTATCGTTATGATTGTGGTTAATAAAGTTGCTACATCCTTATAAGCTTGAAAAGTGCCGAGGCAGGATTAGGAGAAAAGAACTTATAAAGTAGCTAAATCACAGCTGAACTTGAAATCTAGATAACTCGTAGCAGTTAGAATTAATAACTACAGACGACGATAATAATAAAGAGCATGGGCGCGCAGTCTGATTTTGACTGCTCGCATTCCCTAGCGGTTCCGAGGAGACACGGCGAAACTTTCAATCGCCAGAGTAGGAAATAAGACTTAGATAGGAGATACGCCACTTCCTATATATACGCAATAGCTCAGCAGACGTCTTCACTTTTCCCCAGCCTATATGTTGATTAACCTTCTACGTGTCACTATGGAGTTGTCGCTATTCTCCGCGTGTGGGTGTGTATGATTTTACGCCAGTGCGTCTCTATTATCTTAGGCTAAAGGGCCCAGCAGTCATATATCTAGGCTTCTCCAACAAAAATAGAATATAAGCAGAGATTCAAGATATAAGAAGAGCAGAACAAAGAAAGGTATAAAGCCGGATATTAAGTGAATATGCACTCGTGCGGAGAGGTATCGTCCTTCGCTCCAGGTGAGAAGTCCAGTCCCCAGGGTGATAGAGGCAGTGCGTCCGCCGTACCGTTCCTTTTCACGAACCGGTTCATGCGCAGCTGCTTGCTCCATCCTTGCGCATCTCGCGAGATCTACGCCCTGTCGATCACATCTACAGCAAAGTCCAGTCCCACCCACCTAGCAAGCAGCCGATGCGCATATGTATTCCACCAATGCCATTAAACAAAAATAGGTCATATTGTATCTTTTAAATCTCTAATTTTCTACCCGCTTGTTGCTCTCGTTGCTGCCTTTTCGTGCTATCCGATATCACTCGTCTCTTCCTTCTCAAAATAAGGCATGAGCAGCCTCTAACGGATGAGAGTGACTAATAGCACTACTAACTAATCAAATGAAGCAAATACGTCTATTAAATAATTAAGTAAATAGAGGGCATTTAGAGATTTAAATAGCTAAATTATCATTACGATAGATTTAGCTAATGTAATTAAGTTAGAGGCTACCTAGAAAAAAGAAAATCTAGCTTTTAGATTACTTAAAATTTTTAAAAGATTTAATAAAAAATAAAAAAGTTGATTTAAAAGATTTTTTCTAGTAATCTGAAGTTATAATCTTTTAGACTTTGATATTAAAGTTAATAACCTAAGTTAGTTTTAAACTAATATCTCTATAATTCCTTATATAGTAAACTTATTATTAGTTTATTAGTTTATTAGGTTTTATTATAATATATATTGAAGAAAAAGAGTAAGGAGTTATTAATAATAGTTTAGTAATACCTTTAAGTTAATAAATAGTAGAGTAAAGCTAAGGATTTCTTAATAATAAGGTTAGTGTTATTGGTAATTACTAGAAGTATTAGAAATATACTTTTTATTATACTACTAAATTAATATATCTTTAGCCTCCTTCTTAAGGATTAAAAAAAGCTTATTTTTAACCCTTATATTATTTCTTGAAAATAACCCTTTTTTTAATATTAGTACTATTATTAATATTACTACTACTAATCTCTTAAGGCCTTATTTATTTATATAATCTTTTAATATTTTCTTTAATCCTTTGTCTACTTTTATAATTCTTCTACTTAATATTACCTAGTATATTAATTATTTTATTAGTTTTGTATCTTTATTAGTACTTTATAAGATTACTAGTTAACTTTACACTATATTAACTATTAATAATATATTAAACATTAACTTAAGTATTGAGCTCGGAATTACGCCGCAGCCCCTTTGCCCAAAGACTATAACAAATTTACCTAGTTTACAGGCATAATTCGGGAAATACTATATAGGTATTTTAACCTATACCCTCTACTAATTAAGGAAAATAATATTAGAACCCTATATATTCCTACTACTCGTAAGCAAACCCTTATATAAAGTCGGATGCGCGCTATACTAGGGCTAATTATATTAGAGCTAAACGGGCTACTAAGGCTCTTATAGCCTAGAAACGCCCTCGCTAAACCTTCTAGCAAGGTGCTACGAAAGCTATTATATAAGATAACTCCTTAACCTAAAAGGTTAACCTTCTAGTAAGGTAAATACTACTATATAAGAGGTAACTCCTTGACTAAAGAGGTCTTTCCTAAGAGGTTCTTATAGCTAGAAGTATAAGAAGCTCTGCTATAAGCAGGGCCTTATACCTCTCCCTCTTCCTTATCCTTATCCCTATAACCTATATTAAATCCTTAACTATATTAGTACTAGACCCTATATATAAATACGCTAAGCCTAAGCGAGGCACGCCTTTTAGTATAAATAATATAAAGGGGATCGCTAGAGAGTTTAGCCTTAATATAATTAATAAAACCTACTCCTTTATTAACTATTCCGCTATATATAGAGAGCGTATTATTAATATAGCCCTTAAGAGGGCTTACCTTAATACCCCTATAAGGGACTCTATAAGGCGCTATAGTATTAGAGCTAAGTAAGTAAACTTAGTAGTAGAAGTTTAGTAGGTTATTATATACCCTATAGAGTAGCCCTTCTTTAAGCAAGTCCTCTATATTACTAAGGTAGAGGTAGCCTAGGTAGCTTAGGCGAATATTAGTAAGTATAGCTTATACTAACTACTTTAATATAGAGAGAGCGTTACTAATAATAGTATAGCTAGCGGATAAAGTAGTAATAGAGGTAGTATTAGTAGCGCGGGTAGTACGCGAGAGGAAAGGTTAATAGTTTTATAGTTTAAATAATTAAAAACCACGTTATTATTAATATAAAGTTAAAGATCGTGAGGCTATCTAGTATAATAGGTATATATAAGTGCGGCTATAGTTAGGAAAGGATCACGTAACCGAAGGCTATATATTATTAGGAGGCGCGGAGTTAGAAGGTCTGTTGCACTTAAGCAGGTAAAATCACTATGCAGTGGCCAGAGGCCTTAACTTAAGTATAAGAGACCTTTTTAAGTTTTCATTTTATACTACTTAGAGGGGTAAAACCTTTATTAATACTAAGTTAATCTCAAGAAAGGGGTTTAAAGGCCATATTTCTTAGATTGAGGATAAAATCTTCTTTATTTATAAACTTTTAATTAATAATTAATTAAGTATGAACTTTTATTATATTTATTCTTTTTAGTATTAACAATTTTTAAAAGTGTTATATAATAGGTTTACTATTATTGTAATAAAGATAGTAATATTAAGAAGTTTTATAAAGTTTCTACTATAATTTTTATGATTACCTATTTTAAGATAGTTTATTATATTACTGAGCTTGGTTTTCAAACTAGGTCTATATTCATCAATAACTCTAATAATCTAAGTTTTTTTCTAAAGTATTACTACTCTACTTCTATTATTATACCTAAGTTAAAAGTTAATTAGGTTAGAAAACTAGCTATAAGCTTTCTTATTAATATTAGTAATTTATTCTTAATATGTAGTAATTATTATATTTAGTATTTCTTAGATCTATTTAATTATAATATTAAGTATTAGATTTATTAATTAAGGAATAGTATACAGGCTTATTCAGGCTTATTATAATGAGCTCTGTATATTTAAAAAGGAATAGATTAAGAAGGAGATAATAGATACCCTTAGTTAGGTATACTTATTATTTAATCTATAGACTTTACCTAACTATTATATTATTATCACTATTTTTAGTTACTTTATTAATTAGTTCAGTAAGTAGAGATAATACCTCTTAGTTCTCTATTATTAGTTTAATATCTATATTGATAAGAATATTACTCTAATAATATGTATAATTATTAAGAATTTTAGAATAATTAACTAGGTTAGTATAATTATATATAATAATACTAGTAATAATAATATCTATTTAAAAACTCTCTATCCCTATATCTTAATACTTTTTACTAAAAAAGATATATGGTATTATTATATCTAATATCATAGTTATATCTTTAATTTCATAAGTTAAGCTATTATTTATAGTATTACTTAAGTAACTTTTAAATAAGAGTTTAATTATTATCTTAAAACTAGTAATATTAAAGAACATTTAGTACTCTACAAAATAAGGGCATTAAATAATAAACTATACAATATTATTAAGTATATTAAGTTATTACTATCATATATTAAGAGGTTCTTAGAAATTAGCTATAAGTTTTAAAACAACCCTGGTATATTTACTCTAGAAGAAAAGTTAACTTAAAAGCTTAATTTAATACTAAATAATACTATAAGATAGAACTTAATATATATAATAATCTAGAGGGCTTTATTTAAATATAGCTAGATTAGTAACTTTATTTTTAATAATTATTCTCTTTTCAACCTAAAGTATTATCTACTTAATAAGGATAATTAAACTAATAAGAATTAATATATTCTTATTAAGCTAAATAACATTTTCATACCTCTCTATTAGTAGATAAAGTATTATAAGGGCTAGAGTAAAGGTAATAGGTATAGTTAATTATAAGAGATTTGTATAAGTGTAAGTGTAAAGTATTCTTTATATAAGTTTGAAGATTAGTAAAAGCTATATAATATCCTTATAAATAAAGAGATCAATATTATAGCTATATATTTAGTTTAAAATTAGTTATTATAACTAACTTTATATATAAAGTTATTATAATAATCTTCTTAATAAGTATTCATATCTTTAGAAATCCTATTAATTAATAGTATCTCTATATATATTTATACTAAGTATACTTCTTAGGATTATTGAATAACTGAGATAATATTAAGTTTAACTTTTATATTTACTTATATATCTGTATTACTAATAACTAGTTAATATTCGATAAATACTATATCAAATTAGTTTGGGTAATTTCTATATATTATATCTATGATATTATACTCTAAATAAGGTATATAGTAGTTTAAAAAGTATTAAAATATCTCTAAAATAGATGTATAGTTTCTTAATACTAAGTAAGGTCTTTAGAAGTATTAGGATGAATAATATACCACTCTATATAATAGTATTACCTTATTAATACTTCTAGAAAGCTCTTTTATATTTATTTTGAACTTTTTAAGATATGAAGACTCTAAATATAACTAGTAGTTAAAGAGTAGAACTTACAGTATTCTTATTAATAAAGTTTCTAAACTAAATTAACATTATTATTTATTAATTACTTAATTTAATAATAAATTTATTATATAATAAACCTTATATTAACAAACCTTTTCAACCCTTAATAAACTTATTGGTAATATGTTTATTATCTTAGTAATAATAATAAACTATAAAAGAGTATTTAGTTTTACCAAGTTTATATTAATATTATATAAGCTATTAATAGTATTAAGCTTATTTAAGAGGACTTAATACTTCTAGAATCAAGTATAAAGTAATAGTATTACTATTATTAATTACCTCTTTAAGTAGAAGTCTTAATAGGGCTAATATACCCTTAAAATACTATATTATATATAGATCTAATCCCTAGAGACTTTATAATAATATTACTAACTTCCTAAATAGGTAATCTAGATTACATTTACTAAGTTAAGTTTTAATAACCTAAATAGTCAAATCTAGTGTGATCTTTGAGTTAAATAGGTAAGTTAGACCCCTCGATTTGACTTATTTAATTAGGTAGTAGCGCTGGTGACTGATTCGCCCTCGCGAGCGCCCAGCTCGACAGTCTTCGCAATTCTCCTAACGCAACTGACGCTGATGCGAGCTCCCGCCTCGGGGACCCGACGACATCAGTTCGTGGTACTCCTGCACCCAGCCAGCCCTCCCTTCCAACGGACCAGGGCGCCCTCACGCCCGGCTGCAGAGCCATAGTTGAGGCAGATATGGAGCTCGAACTGGACAAGGTACGGGATAAGGCATCGGTCGTCATGTTCGCGCCCATCATGCTATACACCATCTTCACTGCTCCTCCTGGCAGTTAGCAGACAATTATCAATCTACAGCAAGGGCAGCAGCAGCAACAGCCACCCACTAAGAATCGACAGGGCTACAGGTCACTCTCTGTCCAAAAACAACCTATAGCCGCCGCCCAATCCACGTGGAAGTCATCGTCGCTCCGGATTAACCCCCCTCCAACAACCAAACCTGCCGCCGCTAACCCCAACCAAACCCCACGCCGTTTGCCGGTGAGTTTCCCCACGAACCCTCCCTAGTAGAGATAGCCTAGCAATTCGAACAGTACTCGGCCAAACATCGAGAACTCGGGTCCAAGGCTTAGATATACGAAGGGTTTGATAGACTGTTGGCTAACTTGGAGGTTAAGCTATTCTAAAAGTCTTAATAGTAGCGTTTAAAGGAAGGAGACAGGGGGAACACGGTGAATTATCTTACATTCTTATCTCTTCTCGCTTAGTCGTCAATATTTATAGTATGTATATCCTATGTTTTAAGCAAGATATGCTCTTCTCTGTGCCCCTCTGCGTGTGAAGTTTAACGAGTTTGGAAATCGTCGCAGTTCTCGTATTTTATATTATCAGTATGTCGGTCCAACTTGATTCTTTGAACCTTTCCTCCACAGTCGTTCACAGCATCATATCCAACACGTCACATCACACACACTACCGTACTTAAATTCAACATTGGAATGATAACACAAACGAGAATATAAGTGTGAAGTCACCGCCGCCCCCGTCCCTTTCTTATCTCATCTGACGTGCCCACTGACCTTCAAAGTCAAAGGCCTCGGCGACCGTATAGGCAGAACAACCTACAGGTCCTACCCGATTATCATCATCATAGTTCGGTTCATTGCCTGCTTCGGCATCATCCTAACCTCATTGAAGTCCTGCGGCAACCCTGCAGACCTCTTTGCGCATATGAAATTCGCTGGGCCGGCCGCTTCACTCGCGATGCGTCCACCACAAGATCCTTGACGCTGTGGAGCGACGCGGAGGAAGGTTTTAGGAAATTGATGACTACAAACCGAAAGACATCAAGACGAAAAAGCTGGGCAATGGTTCCCTCCAAAAGAAGTGGAGGTCAGTAACGCCGTGACAGCTGAAGTCGTGCTTGGAGCTAGCAACGCTGACAAGAAAGCACGTAGCCCCCGTTCATGCAGAGATGGCTTGACAAGACCTGAGACGGCAAACTGGATGTCCCCGACGGCAGCGATGATAGGCTTGATAATGATAATAATTACGAACGACAACGGCGGTCGCGGTCGCGGTTGCAGTCATGACTATCCCAAGCCTCCTCCAACGCCTGGACGCGGACACAGACGCCGTCAAGCCACCCCACGATAAGACTACAAGGGAGCCAGGTGCGACCCGCAGCAGGGCAGCCAGAGCCGCAGCCCTCTACGCAACAATTATAGACCTAACCACAACACGAAGAAGCTCTAGTGGCAGTCGTAGAAGGCGGCAGCTGGCGCTATCGTCCTTGTTAGTGTCTTGGGCTTTGTCGCTTACAGCTACCGTCCCAGCCCTCCTCCTCGGCGACGGCGCAGGACAACACGCGAGCGGAGGGACTGATCCATAACGCAGATGCAACTGGACGCCGTTGAAGAGCGCAGAAGAGATAGCGACCGTGAAGGCCTCTGCAGAATTCCACGATTTGCAAGCTGTATATTAATAGGTGTGTACCGGTGATAGAGAATTTCAAGAATAGAGGATCTGAGAACTAGTCGGAAGCGGTATATAATAACTTTTAGAGCGATATAAGGATGAAAAAAATTGAAGGTGAATATTTTCTCAGCCTGCAATATTGTCCAAGGACTCCTGTGCTGTGGATTCTGGTCACAGCCATCGACAGGCAGCTTCCGGCCTGCTCCGGAGATATCCTTCGGTTAGCCCCACTCAACGCCGAGATATACGAAAGTATCTGCCGACAACATCATCCGCCGTTCCTCCTGACACCGCACAGTGCCAACGTCCCATCCGCAGCATTCAACGTTCAGGGGCCTGAGTTGCCAAATTCGTGCTTTCCAGTACAATGCGCAGAATAAACCCAGCGCTGCATACTAATCAAAGAAGTCAAACCCAGGGGATGAACTAGATTGTTTGACTCAAATTCAGCTGAGCTATTACACACATTATAATGTGGTTTAGCAGGCGATATTTATAAGAATCCGTTGTGATCTAGTGGTGGAGAATGCGCTGCGTGCGCTTTATTGACGTGTGGGTCTGTTTTTTAACTACCCAGAGTCGAGGCTAGTAAGCGGACTTTTTAGACAGGCCGGCCGACCAGCTCCGGAGGTAGGGTGAGGGCCAGTGGCTAATAGTTTGGGCCCTTTGATTGACACGTAGACTAAATTATCTATATTCACAGGCTTTGCTTTAGCCAAGTTAACCAAATCGATGGCGATAACGACATAGGTGTCTGAATTTCTAAGTAGCCCCTGTTTAGCGGATTGCTTGTTTACGGATAGACTTGCTTAGTATGCAGCGCTCGTAGGAATAAGGCCTTAGCACTAGTATCTTTGTCCCTGCTCCGGGGGAGAGTCCCTGCGATAGCCGAAACGCCTAATCTCCTCTCAGTATTAAAATAAATCTGTCTTGAGCTCCAAAGACCTCTCACCCGACCGAGGGACCAAGGTATACACTACTAGCGAATAACGTTATATCAACTAACCAGAGGCACTAGGAAAGATTATAGTAAAAGCTTTATATTCATAGCATACCCGATGCCGGGCGGAACTGTTTTGGATCCGAGTGCTTAGGCTATATAACTCTTTGTTAGAGACAATAATATACGGAGTACAGTCGTCGCTATCTCTACCAAACAATTCATGCATTTCACCCGATCAACAGCCTTAAATACCATCTTCACTTAATCTTTTTAGCCCCTTAAAGGCAGTATAGCAGAGGCTCCGAGATTAAAGGTAGTCTCCCCATAGACACTTCTTTTAAATGCGCTTTTATTTCTTTTTATCTATTCAAATCCCTATAGATACCTACGTTTAACTTTTCTAAGCTCTTTCACATTCTAAAAGCGTTTTACTCAACCTGTCTAGCCCCTTAGCTTTAGAAGTATAGAAAGCTTTTAGTACTATCGAAATATTATAAAAATACATCACGGAACCAAAGAAGGAAAAAAAAAAAGGAAAGAAAGGAAACATACTGCCGTTCGCATTCTGAAACAGCTGGCGCATCATGCAGAGCATCAGCAGTCCCGAAGCTAATTACTACTACGTGAAAGTCGCCTCAAAGCAATACCACTACTATTAGTAAACCTCACCCGGCTTAAGCATACTCTATTACGTGAAGCTTCAGTAGTTCCATTTTCCGCCAAGCTTATACATTTGTAGACAACGGAATTCCTAGAGAATAGCCATCTCAAAGGAGACTGCATGGTCTTTTGAGCATTCTCTAGAGTCGCTCGGAAATGACGTCTGTGGCGTTAATCTCAACATAATGCCAGAGCCCTATGAGGCCCTGCTACCAGTAGTCATCGCCAAGTAGCAAACCCAAATTAGTCCACAACCTATAGCCTTTAGCATACCATTTGCGTCGGCTGCTAGTATGCAAAATTCATAGGACTCTGAGAATTAAAATCAATAGCAGGGCTGCTGGAAACGATGCGAGAGTAATTTCAAGGGTCAGGACTGGAGACAGAAGCGGGCGTTAGTAGTTAGGATATCACAGTCATTGAAGTGTTATTGATTTCTCAGCTTAATCTCAGTGCTAGCATAAAACATGCAGGCGGCGTTCAGACGCTCGGGACATTTTCTTTCTCCAAAGCGGGATGGCTTATTATGTCTCTGCTAATAGCTATGCTGGAAATCCGGAGGTAGTGCAATCAGCAGGTAGTGAAAACTTCTACTAGTCGAACTAGCAGCTAGTCCATGCACTGGCTTGCTGTGTTGGGTTCCTAGCGTCACCTGCGAGAATATGCGCCTAATCGAGATACCCCTTTCCACGCGCAAACGCAACGTCTCTAATGCCGGTGAGAATGATCCCACCCAAGGCAGGCTTGTCATAAGGAAGGTGGACGAACTTGAATAAGTCACGTTGAAAATTACCCAAGCTCAGTGAGTATCGTCCTTCTGAATTCGGTTCATCTACCGAAAGGCTACCTAGCGAGTCCCAGTGATAGCAGTCAAACACAGGCCCCATTTACCCTAGACACTGGTTATAGCGAACGAAGTAAAGATACGAATACAAGCGCTCCACAAGTAGAACCTCCTCTTCAACCGTTCCAATTCTTATCCTCTCAATAAAAGACCTTTAAAGAAAAACTAAAGTACTAACAGGACACGTCTCCTATGTCCATCTTCAAGCTACCAATAGCTTTTAGGTCGACTGTTCTAGGCCTTTCTTTCCCCATCCAACGACGCCCTCTACACCCAGGTAATACTTAAACGCGTCGAGACGCTCAATCCGCTCCTTGATCCTTTTATTCAAGTCCCGCTAGAGGGTCGCGCAGACAACCGCCGCGTCGTTCCCAGCGGCTGTGCCGCCGGTTTATTCGCCGCTCACATAGACGTCGGCCGACTCGCAGATCTTGACGGTCGTCTAATTCATAATCCCCACGGTTCCGCCCGAATATCCCAAGGTTCCAGAGGAGGAGGTAAGGTAATGCTTCGCATCCTCTATGATTCTCTGTCCCTGGTGGATGTTACCAGCGAAGCCTTGGATACACTGCTCCATCAGCGCAACTACAGGGTGTGTAACAAGTCAGAACGTGGCCTAAGAGAGCTAGGTGTATTAGAGCTTTGCTATGGGACAGTCCTTGATATTGTAGAGCTCGGAGCGCATTTAATAGAGGAGGCTAGAGAGGGCTCCTGTCCAAGTTAAGTTAATCTTGGCCCCGAGGGCAGCGGACTCTTCAAAGTTATTAATAATATCAGTCCTAGAAGCGTTAGTGCCTGAAACCCTCTATACGTCCAGCATAAGCTATCGTGAGCCGTCTTAAAAGGGGAATATAAGGCTCTTTCCGTGGAGGGAGGTTCAGGGACCCACGCATCCTGCGGCGTGATACGTGGGATAGTGGACGATAACCCGGAGAGAAAGCTCGGTATAAATGAATCTGCTTTAACACGTTAGAGACCATCAGAATCAGAACAACTTCCCTCCTATACACTTTTCTCTACGACCCGCTATTAGCAGGCTATAGCGCACTATACTAGAACTTTAACGTATATAAATTATACTATTAATAGCCTTAAACGCCTATCATAATAGCCTCATAGCTATATATAGGTACTATAAGAGCCTAACCTAAGCTTAAATCGCTAGTTTAGAACCCTTCCCCTCGCCCTATTCATACTAAGTTATTATACCTTTACCTTTAGGTAACTATTATAGTAGAACTATTAACCCCTAATAGTTCTAAAGGGATAGAGTATATAACTATTACTACTAAAGTCTAAAAATTATTCTAACTTTTTAATACTTATTAATACATTTATAAGATAATTATAATATGTCTTTATTAACTAGTGAAAACCCTGAAGGGGACCTCTATAAAAAGTATTTAGTAGCATTATATAGAAATTTATTACCTATCTTTAGTAACTAATTACCCTCAAGTTTTCTTAGATAATATACTTCTAAAAATCTCTCCTTAGGGAAATAAATATTACTATATCCCCTTTTAAAATACTCCCTATTTAATAGAATATAGTAACTAGTTTAGCTTAATTACATAGTATTTAGAAGCTTTATACCTTATTAAAACTTATTATAAACTACTATATACTCTTATAAGCTTCTAATATCTTAATATAAACTTATAAAACCTTATTATATACCCTCTATATTAAGGTTATTAAAGTTTTAAACCTTTTACTATCTAATATTACGATATTTTATATACTACCTTAAGCTATACTATTATTTTATATTTTACTTCTACAAAGAAAACTTTACTTAAATATATGGAGGAGATCTATAAAGCTATAAGTATTTAATCTCTTAAGTTTATAGTTATAATATAGCCCCCCTATAAAAAGACTATAGTAAAATTTACCCTATATATAGGCATAATTCTAGAAATACTATTATAGGCATTTCAACTTATACCCTCTACTAATTAAGGAAAATAGTATAAAACCTCTATATATTCCTACTAGTAAGTAAATCCTCTAAATATCACTATATAAAGTTAAATGCACACCTTAGCTAAATAGACTAGTAGAATAGTAATAGTACTAGCTATATAGTATAAGGCTAGTAGCGCTATATATAGTAGGGCTAATTATATTAGAGCTAAATAGGTTACTAAAGCTCTTATAACTTAGCTAATAATAGCTTCACTAAGCCTTCTAGTAAAGTGCTATAAATACTACTATATAAGAGATAACTCCTTAACTAAAGAGGTTATTATAAGAGGTTCTCATAGCTAGAAGTATAAAAACTCTACTATTACGTATAGAGCCGTATACCTATCCCTCTTTCTCTTAACCTATAATAAATTATAATATCTATACTATATAAGGAACTTAACCTTACTAAGTATACGCTAGGTAGTACCCTTATTTCTATAAATAATATATAATATATTTAGAAGAACTTTAACCTTAATATACTTAATAAGAGACTCCTATTTAAAGAATAATCTATAGGAGATTAAAAGTATATTATCCTAATAGCCTTAATAATAAGCCTCTTAGAAACCCCTATAGGTATTAATATTATCCCTCTTAGTAAGAAAGCTTAAAATAATATTAATATAGAGTTTAACTATATCTTTAGTTACTCTAATAAGTAGGACTTCTTCTCTAAGGTACTTAAGGTTACGAAAGAGGATATAAGCCTTATATAGAGATTACTAAGTATAGCTTTGTCTACCTATCATAGAATAGGAGTATTACTAATAATAGTATAGCTATAAAGGCGTTAGCTACCTTAATTAGTTAAGAAGAATAGTAGATAGTGAAGTAGTAATAGAGATAGTATTTAATGGTAGCGTAGGGTGATATGTGAGAGAGAGGATAGGTTGATAGTTTAGCAGTCTATAGTAATTAAGTAATTATAAACTATATTATTACTCAAGTGAAGTTGGAGGTTGTGAGGTTGTTAACGTGTATATATAAGTGTAGTAGTGGTTAGGAGAGGTAGTTAGGGACTTAGGAGGTCGTTAGGCTAGGCTTATAATTATATAACTAAAGGCTATATATACTGTTAGGAGGCGTGGAGTAGGAAGGTCCATCGCTCTAAGTAGGTAAAAATCATAGTGAACGGCTAGAGGCTATATTTAATCTCTTAACCACCCTTAGAAATAGTATAAATACCTTATCAACTAGGTACCTATAGAATTCCTTAGATACTTAAAAAACCTTATTATTTTTATTATTAGAAAAATAATTAAGACTAATACTTTTAAGTATATAGGGCTATACTTAGTATAAATCTTCTTAATATAAAAAGGTATAAACCTTATAACTGAAACTTAATTTTAGATTATTATCCTATTTTAGCTTTATAAAAGTATTAAATAGTACCTTTCTTATAAATCTATTTATACTTACCTCCTATTAGAGAAGAAGTAAGTATTTATATTTTACTCTAATAGATACTAAAGGTATTCTACTAACTACTTCTATATTATATCCTACTACTATAGCTAGTATATTCAAACTAACTATATTAGTATTAATATCATTATAACTTATTTAAATAACCTTAAGTACTTAAAGTACTATAATACCTTCCCTATAAACTATAGTAACTATACTATATACCCTACTTTCAAGAATAGTACTTAGGTTATACTATTAAAGTACTAGCTAGGCCTCTAGCCACTGCATAGTGATTTTACCTGCTTAAGTACAACAGACCTTCTAACTCCGCGCCTCCTAATAATACATAGCCTTCGGTTACGTGATCCTCTCCTAACTATAGCCGCACTTATACGTGCCTATAGCCTCACGATCTTTAACTTTATATTAATAATAACGTGGTTTTTAATTATTTAAACTATAAAACTATCAACTTTTCCTCTCGTATACTACCCGCGCTGCTATTAAATACTACCTCTATTACTGCTTTATCCGCTAGCTATGCTATTATTAGTAACGCTCTCTCTATTTAGGATAAGCTATACTTACTAATATTTACCTAGGCTACCTAGGCTACCTCTACCTTAGTAATATAGAGGACCTGCTTAAAGAAGGGCTACTCTATAGGGTATATAATAACCTACTAAACTTCTACTACTAAGTTTACTTACTTAGCTC
>JAVHLU010002283.1:0-19701 GCA_036785755.1 Colletotrichum ledebouriae
AAGAGGAGGATTTATTATACTTAATAGTATAATTAAAATAATATTTAAAGGATTTAGAGAAGATAATTAAGGCTTTAAAGGCTAGATAATAACTAGTTATTAAGATTCCTAAAATACTAAAGGAGAAGGAGAAGGAGTATATTAAGATAGAGGATCTAGGGGATATATAAGGTTTC
Organism: Colletotrichum ledebouriae; assembly: GCA_036785755.1. Lineage (NCBI taxonomy): Eukaryota > Fungi > Ascomycota > Sordariomycetes > Glomerellales > Glomerellaceae > Colletotrichum > Colletotrichum ledebouriae. The sequence goes on from JAVHLU010002283.1 coordinate 177, forward strand.
TTTTATTATAACCTATTTTAATTAATAATTCGTAGACTTATTCTGATTTTCTCTTTCTCTTATCTCTTAATTTAAAAGTTTAAAATTCTAAGGATAATATTCCTAAACCTTAGGGATAGGGGTAAGAGATAGTACTAGTAACTCCTTACCTATTTAAAGCACGCCCTCGCTACTATTCGATATAATAATAGCCTAGATAACTTTAATATTTACTAGTAGTTATAATAGGGTAATTAAGCCTAGGAAAGTATAAGATCCTTAACCTCCTAGTAATAATACTAAAGCTACCCTTTCTTACTAAATAAATATAAGATTAATAACTTAAAGATAAGAGGGAAGAAGAGAAAGGGAGAGAGGGTATTAAATTATAGTTACTAGCCCCTAGTAAAGATATTAGTAGACTTTTCTTACCCCCCCTTTTTCTTTTCTTTCCCTAGAAAAAGATTATTACTAATATTATATTACTTTCTATTAAAGAGAAAGAGAAGGATATTTATAAAAAGGATTATATTAATTTTTATACCTAGATACGCTTTAACTTTAGCTTTATAGACCTATTTATATAATATTTACCTTAATTTCTTATTAAAACCTAACTAGCTTCTTATTCTCTTTTCCTTTTCCCCCCCCTATATATTATATAAATATATCTAGAAACCCTGTTTTCCTACTCTAATTCGCAACGCGAAGCCCTAAGTAGTCTGCGATTTCTATAAGGTTAAACTCTAGAGGAGGCTCTATTATAAAAGGGTAACGAGAGTATATAAACCTAACTTTAGGATAATATTCCTAGGCCTATTAATAGTATTTATTATAAAGGAGTGAGAAGTCGAACTTAGCTATAGCTATAACTATAGCGTCTACTAGAATTCGGGACTATAGGATCTCCTTAATACTATTAAATTCTCTACTCCTCCTTACCTTATTATTATACTTAATTCTATACCTATAGCGCTTATAGATACTTAGATTATTATATAAATAACTCTCTTAAGTTTTATAGAAGAAGTAGTTAGCATAAGGAGTGCCTAGTATTAAGACGCACTTAAAGTATAATTCGTAGATATAAATACTTAATATAGGGTTCTTAGTAGTATAAGCCTGCTCTTTATAGTAAATATAGGGTACTATGTTATAACTACCTTAGGATTAAATAAATAAGCTATATATAACTACTATACGCTAAAAGACCTTTATCTCCTATAAGCTAGTAAGGGAAGTAGTAGAGGTATAGATAAAGACTTAATAGTAGAATTCTCTAGACCCCTTAGTTACTCTAAATATTTATTTAAAGTCCTATTTACTAAGATAAGCCTTCTAGAAAGCTAGCTTTATTACCTTAGTAGTCTTATTAGAGAATATCTATAGTATAAAGGCTACCTCTAAGTATTTATTACTAGGGATATTAAATTGAAGCTAAATAAGGCTTATAGCTACCTAAGAATTATAATTATTAGCTAGAGGGTATAGAGATATTAAAAAGAAGGGAAGGAATACCTAAAGTTACTTATTAGAGTATTAGATAAAAAGAGGTATATTATTTTTCTTTATTTTAGGTATAGGGATATTAAAGCTAAGGACCTAAAGGGTTATTATAAATAGGAAATAATAAGGGCGAGGTTAATAAGTATTTTTAATACCTAAGATAAGGAAGTAATAGTTAGCTATAATAAGAAGGTATAATTTATAGATATAAGAGAGAATATATAAAGGGGTTAAATAAAGATTAAAGTAGCTAGCTAAAAGTAGTTATTAGAAGGGAGAGAAGTTAATAATAGAGGATAGAGGAGAATATTTATTTAATTTATAACTAGGCTACTCGTTTTAATAGCTACTACTAACTATTATTTCCTTTATTCTTTCCCTATATATAACTACCCTAATTTACTATTCTATTTATTATAGGTTTTTTATCCTAAGTTTATTTTACTTTATTAAAGCTAAGGAGGGTAAGGGAGGAGAGTTAATTATTCCTTCTATAGGCTACTAATAAATTACTACGTTATTAAAGTAATTAGTAGATATAAAAACGTACTCCTTACCTTTTAAGCCCTCTAGTTTCTCTCTCTCTTTTATATATATTATTTGCTTTTAAATTTAATTTATCTACTAATTATATAATATTAACTACTACGCTATAGCTCCTCCTTTTTTTTTAAATATTACTTCTATTTAGCTCTTTAGTCTATAAATTACTCGCGCTTTCCCCTTATTAACCTTTCTCCTAATATATTATAATAGGGAAAGTTATCTTTTATAATAATAAAGCATTAGATATATAGATCTAGGAGTTAAGATCCTTAAACCTTCCTATCCTTAAAATTAGACTTTTAATAGAACCTATATCTAATAAACTAAGTATAAGTAGGTTTTAGGTATAGGGATAAAATAATAGAGATATCCTAGGCTTTAGACCTCCTAATAAGCTTAGTTACTAGCCTTAGCTAATTAAATATAATACGTACCCTCTACCCGGGATAGATAATATCCCTAGTTAGATAGACCCTTTTAATATAGTATTAAAATATATCCTTATTAAATATTAGAATAAGACCTTAGAAGTAATAGAGGAGATAATTTACCCCTTATACTTATAGTAAGTTATAGCTAGTATATTTAATACTATTAGCGCACTCGAAATAGCAACTCCGATATACGCTAAGGATATTTTAGTAGTTACTTACTATATTATAAGGCTTACTAAGCCTAGCTAACTACTCTACTATAAGATAGTTAGAGGTATAGAAGACGATTTTAAAGATAGAGATATAAGGGATATTATAGTTACCCGAATTAAAGCTAAGTCCCCTAATATACTCCTTATTTATTTATAAGCGCCTAAGTCTACTAAAGTAGTTATTATAGGTCTACTAATTAACTTATAAGATAGGAGAAACTAGTTTTATAATAATTAGTAGTTAAGGAGAGGAGCTAAAGGATAACTATAGACTCTAATATTTATTACTAGGAGCTTTCTACTAAGATATAAAGCTAAGGAAGTTTTAATAAGATAACTATGCCTAGTAGAACTTTAATATATAGACCCCTTATTATAAGCCTCTAATCTCTACTTTATTAATTAGCTTAGGTCCTTTATATATATTAGAAGCCTAGTACCTCTAAAATAGCTTATTAAGATAAAATATTAAGCTTAGATTAATTATTTATTAAAGGCTTTTACTAATAAAATACCTCCTAAAAGAAGCTAGACCTAACTAAGAGTAGATAGAATTCTATACGATTAATACTTTAAATAGAGAGATAAAGATATTAGAAAAAGGATAGCTTAAGAAGATATTAAATATTAGATAGCTAAGTATACCCCTTAATTTATAAACCTAGAGGTTTTCTCTCTAGATAGGATAGATATTAACCTACTAGTACTTATAAATACTAATTTATAGATTAGTTTAATAATTCCTACTAATTTAAAAGAGTTAGATAGAGAGGAAGGATTATTAAAGGAACTAAATATCTAGAATATAAAAAGAAGGAATACTTATAAGGAGTAGAAGAGGGATTATAACTTATAGTAACTAGCTAACTTTATAAAATATCTTAACTACCCTAGGTTTATAAAACTATTTATATTACTTTACTTAGCCCCTACTATCCCGAGAGATATTATATTTAGCCTTACTAATACCTTAGTAGGATTTAATACTATAAGACCTAAAGGGAACCCTATATTAAATAAAGACGAGCCTATACTAGTAGTCCTATAGTATATATAATAGAACTAAGAATCTACGAATTACTTAATAACTTAATATAGTAGAGGGTTATTTATTATAACTTCAGCCTAGGTAGAATATTTATTAGACCTTTATAATATATAAGGGAAGCTAATAAGAGAAGAGGAGTTAGATAATTTAGAGGTTATAGCCCTTTTTATATTTATAATTAAGGGCTACCCTCGTAGTATTTATACTCTAATTTATAAGCTAGCTTAGTAACCTAGGAAAGAAATTAATAAAGCTTTTATAGAGCTTAAAAGAGAAGAGGCGAAGAATCTCTAGGATACTACTAGGGCCTTCTTTCTACTAAACTATAGTAATTATTATTAAGCTACGATTTTTATAGATTAGTTAACTAGCTACTACTTCTATTATAACTCTATATAGGACTAGAATAGTAATTAGCGTTTTATTAAGGCTATATAGGACCTTAATATATAATATTATAAGATAGGAGCCCCTCTATAACTCTAAAAGCTCCTATTAATTAATACTTACGTAGTTAATTTAGTCTAGTAGAGGGATAGATTTATATATAGTCTCTAATATATCAAATAGGCTAGAGCTCTAATTCGAGAAGGATTACTATCTCTACGTTTTAGTAGTATAACTTTAAGTAATAGCGTATTATTCTCTAACTCCGAAATCCCCTTAGTTACTTAATATATATCTATAATTACTATAGAGTTTTATAACTTAATTATTAATAGTAGTATAGCTCTATAAGATACCTTATTAAGCTAAGAAGACTTTAAAAAAGCACTTTTCTTCCCTTTACGCCCTCTTACTCCTTTACCTATAGATAATAATATAGTAAACTTTAGAAATAATAATAATATCACGCTATTTCCTATAGTAGATATTCCTTAACCTATTCGTAGATTATTAATATTATCTAGGTCTGCTTTATCTAAAATACTAGATAATAAGCTTAAATACCTTAGATATTAGCTTTAATTATAGGTCTTATAGATACTAAGTTATAATATAACTATTAAGCTACGCCTAAGATTTAGCTTAGAAGGCTTTATATATTAATACGATATATAGGGTTTAAACTAGCTAAAACTAGCTATATTACGTTTAAGCTAACTATATTATACTTTATTAGTACTTCCGAGCCTTCTGAGGGATTAGGAGGATATTAACTATTAATACCTACCTTTTCCCCTAGCTCTTTAGACCTAGTCCTGAACGAATTATAAACGTATTATAATATAAAACATATTGTTATTCGTAACTATATTCCTCCCTCTACTTAAATATTATATACCAAACCAGAAAGATCACTCTATTATATTATTCCCTACCTAATATATATCTATATTATCACGGGGACTTTTCTACCTCTCTTTCTATTCACATAGCCGTGCTTATAGAAAGAATATTATAACTAAGGCCTTAAAATAAAGTTAAGATATTTAGCGCGCTTAGTATATCTAAGGACTTCAGCCTAATAATAGCAATATTTATACCTAGCTTAATAGTAATATTTATACCTAGCTTAATAATAATAATAACTATATCTATTACGCCTTCACTCTTAAATACCTTCTACTCTTAGTATTAGAAGAACCTTTATAAATATAACTACTAGAAAGGGCTAGAACCGATAGAAACTAGAAAGATAACAAATAATATTGCTCTACCTATAAATAAGTAAGAATATTATAAGTAAGCTTAAAAGATATATAGAATAATTCGCAGATCTAATTAAAAGATATTATATAAATCAGGTATAAATCTACCAAGGAAATACTAAAAAACGAGGTATAGGATTATTAAGATACTAATTATAATAATATATATATTATCCTAAGGTCTACTACGCTCCTCTCTTCTACGCTCTACTCTATAGTCTTCTTATAGGAAGTCGATATACTAAGGGAGTTTTCTAAAGGTTATATAGCTAAGTCTATCTTATCCTATTCTAATTATCCCCTTAAGACTTTTTATAATATTATAAAAGAGAGTTTTAAAAAGTAAATAGGACTACTTTATAAAAATAATAAATAAACTCTATTTATAGATCTAATCTATTAATAATATCTTCTAAATAAGCAATCTTATTATTAAGAAGATCCCTTAGGTTTAACTATCTTCTATTATAAGTTATATCTTAATAATAGCCTTATGACTTCTTCTTCTTTATTATACTCCTTATCCTACTCTAATCCTTAGTATAGCTAAAACTACTTACCTTATTATACTAGGTATAAGAAGTTATAATAATATACTCCTTTAGGTATATTCTACTTAATCTAATCCTATTAGTTAACTCTCTACTAGATATAATCTATAAAGCTATAGTTATACTTATTTAAAGGACTTAGCCTCTTAGGATATAATAATATATCTATAAATATAGTTCTTAGGCGTAGCTTAATAATTATACTATAACTTAATATCTATAAGACTTATAACTAAAACTAATATTTAAGGTATTTAAGCTTATTATCTAGTATTTTAGATAAAGTAGACCTAGATAATACTAATAATTTATAAATAGGTTAAGGAATATCTACTATAGGAGATAGCGTAATATTATTATTATTTCTAAAGTCTATTATATTATTATCTATAAGTAAAGGAGTAAGAGGGCATAAAGGGAAGAAAGGTACTTTCTTAAAGTCTTCTTAGCTTAATAAGGTATCTTATAGAGCTATACTACTATTAATAGTTAAGTTATAAAACTTAGTAGTAATTATAGATATATATTAAGTAACTAAGGGGATTTTAGAGTTAGAGAATTATATGCTATTACTTAAGGTTATACTACTAAAACGTAGAGATAGTAATACTTTTTAAACTAGAGCTCTAGCTTATTTAATATATTAGAGGCTATATATAAATCTATCCCTCTACTAAACTAAATTAACTATATAGGTATTAATTAATAAGAGCTTTTAGAGTTATAGAGGGGCTCCTATCTTATAATACTATATTGAGCTCGGAATTACGCCGCAGCCCCTTCGCAAAAGACTATAATAAATTTACTAAGTTCGCAGGCACAATTCGGGAAACACTATATAGGCATTTTGACCTTTATAATACTATATATTAAGGTCCTATATAGCCTTAACGAACTACTAATTACTTACTAGTCCTATATAGAGTTATAATAGAAGTAATAGCTAGTTAACTAGTCTATAAAAACCGCAGCCTAGTAATAATTACTATAGTTTAATAGAAAGAAAGCCCTAGTAATATCCTAGATTTTCTTTGCCTCTACTCTTTTAAGCTCTATAGAAGTCTTATTAATTTCTTTCCTAGGTTACTAGGCTAGTTTATAAATTAGAGTATAGATATTATAAGGGTAGCCCTTAATTATAAATATATAAAGGGCTATAACCTCTAAATTATCTAACTCCTCTTATTTTATTAGCTTCCCTTATATATTATAAAGGTCTAATAAATATTCTACTTAGGCTAAAGTTATAATAGATAACCCTCTTCTATACTAAGTTATAAAATAATTTATAGATTCTTAGTTTTATTATATATACTATAGGACTACTAGTATAGGCTTATCTTTATTTAGTATAGGGTTCTCTTTAGGTCTTATAATATTAAATCCTACTAAGATATTAATAAGGTTAAATATAATATCTCTTAGGGTAGTAGGGGCTAAGTAGGGCGATATAAATAGTTTTATAAATCTAGGGTAGTTAAAATACTTTATAAATTTAGCTAGTTATTATAAGTTATAATCCCTCTTCTATTTCTTATAGTTATTCCTTCTTTTTATATTCTAGATATTTAGTTCTTTTAATAATCCTTCCTCTCTATTTAACCCTTTTAGATTAATAAGAACTATTAAATTAGTTTATAAATTAGTATCTTTAGGTATTAGTAAGTTAATATCTATCCTATCTAGAGAGGAAACCTCTAGGTTTATAAATTAAGGGGTATACTTAACTATTTAATATTTAATATCTTCTTAAGCTATTCTTTTCCTAATATCTTTATATCTTAATTTAAAGTATTAACTATATAGAATTCTATCTACTCTTAGTTAGGTCTAGTATCCTTTAGGAGGTATTTTATTAATAAAGGCCTTTAATAAATAATTAATCTAAGCTTAATACCTTATCTTAATACTCTACTTTAGAGGTACTAGGCTTCTAATCTATATAAAAGACCTAAGCTAGTTAATAGAGTAGAGACTAGAATCCTATAGTAGAGGGTCTATATATCGAAGTTCTACTAGGTATAGTTATCTTATTAAGTTTCAAGTTCGGAATTACGCCGCAGCCCCTTCGCAAAAAGACTATAACAAATTTACCTAGTTCGCAAGCATAATTCAGGAAACACTATATAGGTATTTTAACCTATACCCTCTACTAGTTAAGGAAAATAATATAAAAACCCTATACGTTCCTACTACTTGCAAGTAAACCCTCTAAATATTATAAAGTCAGACGCGCGCTATACTAGGGCTATTTATATTAGAGCTAAATAGGCTACTAAGGCTCTCGTGGCCTAGAAACGCCCTCGCTAAACCTTCTAGCAAGGTATTACAAAGCTACTATATAAGATAACTTCGTAATCTAAAAGGTCGACCTTCTAGTAAGGTGCTAAAGGTAAACGCTACTATACGAGAGGTAACTCCTTAACTAAAGAGGTCTTTCCTAAGAGGTTCTTATAGCTAGAAGCATAAGAAGCTCTGCTATAAGCAGGGCTTTATACCTCTCCCTCTTCCTTATCCCTATAACTTATAATAAATCCTTAACTATATTAGTACTAGACCCTATATATAAAAACGCTAAGCTTGCGCAAGGCACGCCTTATAATACTAATAACGCGCGAGAGCTTACTAGAGAGTTTAGTATTAATATAATTAATAAAACCCGCTCCTTTTTTAACTACTCTATTATATATAGAGAGTATATTATTAGTATAGCCCTTAAGAGGGCTCTTATTAATACCCCTAGAGGGGATACTTACTATTATATTATAGCTAAGTAAATAGACTTAGTAGTAGAAGCTAAGTAGGTTATTATATACCCTATAGAGTAGCCCTTCTTTAAGTAAGTCCTCTATACTATTAAGGTAGAGGTAGCCTAGGCCCCTTAGGGCTTAAACGTTAATAAGTATAGCTTATACTAACTACTTTAATATAGAGAGAGCGTTACTAATAATAGTATAGTAAAGATAGTAACGACGTCTAGCGGATAAAGCGGTAATAGAGGCGGTATTAGTAGCGCGGGTAGTGCGTAAGAGGAAAAGTTAATAGTTTTATAGTTTATTAAATAATTAAAAACTACGTTATTATTAATATAAAGTTAAAGATCGTAAGGCTATTTAGTATAACGGGTACGTATAAGTACGGCTATGGTTAGGAAAGTTATAATCACGTAACCGAAGGCTATATATTATCAGGAGGCGCGGAGTTAGAAGGTCTATTGCACTTGAGCAGGTAAAATCACTATGCAGTGGCCAGAGGCCATAGTTATCTTATTAAAACTTCCTTAGCCTTATATCTTTATAGAAAGCTCTTAGTAATAAATATTAGACTTTATAGTTATCCTTAAGCTCCTCTCCTTAACTACTAATTATTATAAAACTAGTTTCTCCTATCTTATAAGTTAATTAGTAGACCTATAATAACTACCTTAGTAGGCTTAAGCGCTTATAGATAAATAAGGAGTATATTAGGGGACTTAGCTTTAATTTAAGTAACTATAGTATCCCTTATATCTCTATCTTTAAAATTATCTACTATACCTCTAAGTATCTTATAATAGAGCGGTTAGCTAGGCTTAGTAAGCCTTATAATATAGCAAGTAACTACTAAGATATCCTTAATAAATATTAGTTAAGTATACTACTAGTATTAAATATACTAGCTATAACTTATTATAAGTATAAAGGGTAAATCGTCTCCTCTACTACTTCTAAGGTCTTATTCTAACGCTTAATAAGGATATATTTTAATATTATATTAAAAGGGTCTATCTAACTAGGGATATTATCTATCCTAGGTAGAGTATATATATTATATTTAATTAGCTAAGGCTAATAACTAAGCTTATTAGGAGGTCTAAAACCTAGGATATCTCTATTATTTTATCCCTATACCTAAAACCTACTTATACTTAGTTTATTAGATATAAGCTCTATTAAAAGTCTAATTTTAAGGATAAGAAGGTTTAAGGATCTTAACTCCTAGATCTATATATCTAATGCTTTCTTATTATAAAATATAACTTTCCCTATTATAATATATTAGGAGAAAAGTTTATAAGGGGAAAGTATAAGTAATTTATAAACTAAAGAGCTAAATAGAAGTAATATTTAAAGAAAAAGAGGAGCTATAGTATAATAATTAATATTATATAGTTAGTAGATAAATTAAGTTTAAAAGTAAATAATATATATATAAGGGAGAGAGAAATTAGAGAGCTTAAGGGGTAAGGAGTATATTTTTAAATCTACTAATTACTTTAATAATATAGTAATTTATTAGTAGCTTATAGAAAGAATAATTAACTCTCCTCCTTTACCTTTCTTAGCCTTAATAAAATAAAACGAACTTAGGATAAATAACTTATAATAAATAGAATAGTAAATTAGGGTAGTTATATATAGGGAAAGAATAAAGGAAATAATAATTAGTAGTAGCTATTAAAACGAGCAGCCTAGTTATAAATTAAATAAATATCCTCTTCTATTATCTATTATTAACTTCTCCTCTTATAATAACTACCTTTAGCTAGCTATTTTAATCTTTATTTAACCCCTTTATACTTTCTTTCTTATATCTATAAATAATATTTTCTTATTATAGCTAACTATAACTTCCTTATCTTAGGTATTAAAAATACTAATTAACCTCGCCCTTATTATCTCCTATTAGTAGTAACCCTTTAGATCCTTAGTTCTAATATCCCTATGCTTAAAATAAAGAAAAATAATATATCTCTTTTTATCTAGTATTCTAATAACTAACTTTAGGTATTCCTTCCCTTCTTTTTAATATCCCTATACCCTCTAGCTAATAATTATAATTCTTAAGTAGCTATAAGCTTTATTTAGCTTTAACTTAATATCCCTAGTAATAAATACTTAGAGGTAGCCTTTATACTATAGATATTCTCTAATAAGACTACTAAGGTAATAAGGCTAGCTTTCTAAAAGCTTTATTTTAGTAAATAGGATTTTAAATAAATATTTAAGGTAACTAAGGGGTCTAGAGAATTCTATTATTAAGTCTTTATCTATACCTCTACTACTTTCCTCGCTAGCTCGTAGGAGATAAAGGTCCTTTAGTATATAGTAGCTATATATAGCTTATTTATTTAATCCTAAGGTAGTTATAATATAGTACTCTATATTTATTATAAAGAGCTAGCTTATACTACTAAGAACCCTACGTCTAGCGTTTATATTTATAAACTATACTTTAAGTATATCTCTATACTAAGTACTCCTTTTACTAACTACTTCTTCTATAAAACTTAAGAGAGTAACTTATATAATAATCTAAGTATTTATAAGTGTAATAAGTATAAAATTAAGTATAATAATAAGGTAAGGAGGAGTAGAGAATTTAATAATATTAAGGAGATCCTATAGTCTTAAATTCTAATTAATACTATAGTTATAGCTATAGCTAAGTTTAACTTCTCGCTCTTTTATAATAAATACTATTAATAGGCTTAGGAATATTACTCTAAAGCTAGGTTTATATACTCTTATTACCCTTTTATAATAGAGCTACCTCTAGAGTTTAACCTTATAGAACTCGTAGACTACTTAGGGCTTTATATTATAAATTAAAGTAGGAAAATAGGGTTTCTAAATATATTTATATAATATATAGGGGGGGTAAAAGGGAAAGGAGAATAAGAAGCTAGTTAGGTTTTAATAAGAAATTAAAGTAAATATTATATAAATAGGTTTATAAAGCTAATATCGAAGTATATCTAGGTATAAAAACTAATATAATCCTTTTTATAAGTACCCTTCTCTTTCTCTTTAGTAGAAAGTAATCTAATATTAGTAATAGTCTTTTCTAAGAAAAAGCAGGGGGTAAGAAAGGTCTATTAATATCCCTACTAGGGGCTAATAACTATGATTTTAATACTATCTTTTCCTTTTTCTTCTTCTCTCTTATCTTTAAGTTATTAATCTTATATTTATTTAGTAAGGAGGGATAGCTTTAGTATTATTACTAGGAAGTTAAGGATCTTATACTTTCCTAGGCTTAATTACCCTATTATAACTACTAATAGATATTAAAGTTATCTAAGCTATTATTATATTAAATAATAATAAGGGGGCGTGCTTTAAATAAGTAGGGAGTTACTAATACTATCTCTTACCCTTATTCCTAAAGTTTAGGAATATTATCCCTAGAATCTTAAGGTTTTAAATTAAGAAATAAAAAGAAGGGAAAATTAAAATAGGTTTATAAATTATTAATTAAAATAGGTTATAATAAAAAAACCTTATATATCCCCTAGATCTTCTATCTTAATATACTCCTTTTCTTTCTCCTTTAGTATTTTAAAAATCTTAATAACTAGTTATTATCTAGCTTTTAAGGCCTTAATTACCTTCTCTAAATCCTTTAAATACTACTTTAATTATACTACTAGGTATAATAAATCCTCGTCTTTCTCTTAATTACTTTCCCTAGGTATTATAAGTTCCTCCTCCTCTTTTTTAAGTATATAATTATTATACTCTTTATTCCCTAGTATTAAGAAGACTTTGACTAGGTTTCTTTCTAAATTATATCTATAAATATCTAAATTACTTAGTTCTTAATACCCTTTAAGAGCTTAAATAAATTTATAAAGTTAATTCCTACTAAATATCTTTCTAGTAGCTTTATTACTTATTACTATTACTAATTAATATAATAGAGCTTTTAGAGCTTGCGAAAGGATATAGAAGGGGCCTTGCTATTAGTAGTTAAGCGTTTTAATAGATAACTTATTAATAGAGCCCTTAATATTAAATACTAGTACTAAATTACCTACCTCTAGCCTCTCCTTCCTTATAGTCCTCTTATATTAACTATTAATTATCTTTTTAGCTTATTTTCTATCCTTATTAAGTTATAGGAAGGCTTATAGATATATTTAAACCTCCTCTTCCTTTATTATTACTTAATCCTAATTAAGAACTCTCTAGGTTAGCGTTAGGGTTTTAATAGGAGTAATAAGCTTAAACCTATATAGTAGGTAGAAAGGGCTAAAGCTAGTTAAAGTATAAACGCTTAATCGGTTTATAATTAGGGTAGTAGGAAGGTATAGCTAAGGGTTAATATCTCTCTATCCTCTAGTTTATATTAATAAGATATAAGTAATTAGCTAATAACTAGTCTTAATTATACTATTAGCTCTTAGGTTATATATAGATATTACTTTCCTCCTTATATTATATTTCTTATTAAATTTAATAATAGTATCCTTATTCTCTAGTCCTCTATTAATAATAGGTTTACTATATAATTTATAGTAGTAGACGATCTCTTCCTAGATAAACTTAATAATCTTAACTAAAGTCGCTCTCTTAAGCTAGTAAGCCTTAAGCTATCCTATTAATAGATCCCTTACTTTAACGAGGTACTACTTACTTACTCTCTATATATCTAATAATATCCTAGTAAAGGGTAGTCCCTTTAGAGAGCTATAGGTCCTTATATTATCCGTATATTAAGCTCTCTTTTTTTAGTAATTAGGGTAACTCTTTAGGGATTTACTAATCTCTATATATATACTAGCCTAGATATAGTAATTAAATAGTCTTCTAGGTATAGCTTACTTACCTTAATAACTACTCTTTTTATAAGTCTTTATAATTAGTTTCTTCTACTACTTAGTATTATTAATAACTTATTATAATATTAGCTTTTAATTCGTTAGTCTAGTAAAAAGCAAGTAGTTATAAATATAATAATCTAATACTCTAGTCTTAAAGTTATAATACCCTACTAGTTAAATTCCTAAAGGGTACCTCTATATTATTAAATAATAAGCGATTTATTAAGAATATATTAAATAGGTCTATAAATTATTAAGAAGTATATCTAAGATATTTATTATATTACTAATAATTTCTATATTTCCTACTAGGACCTCCTCTATATATTACTTATTATTATAATATTAAGCTTAATTAAAGAAGGAACTAGCTTCTATATTTATAAAGAAGATCTATAAATTAATCTAAGAGTTAATCTCCCCCTTAGCCTCTTTATTAATAATATTAGAAGGTCCCTAGGGTTTTTATAATAAGCTATCTACTATTATATTCTAAGTATTATAGATATATTATACTTTAAAGTTAAATATTTAAATTTATATAATATAGCAAATAATAAGGGCTCCTAAGAGGTCTATAGCTACTCTATTAAGTTATATAACTAATATCTAAGTATCTATCTCTAGGATAGAGTATTATCTATATAAATAGTTATATACCCTCTTTAAAGCCTTTAGAATACTATATAATTCCTTCTTCCTAGCGGTATATAATAGTTCTAGTCCTAACTAAGTATTACTCTTAAAGTAAGAGACTACGCGCTAGTTATTAATAAATTATCCTAGGACTCCGCCCTATCCTATATTACTAGTATTAATTATAAGGTAGATATTTCCTCCTTTAGGGCTATAATCTATAGTAACGAGGATTAGAGCCCTTATAAGTATCGCTTTTAAAGTATTTATAGCTATCTATTACTTCTCCTCCTAGCTAAATAAGGTATTATTTTTAAATAAGTTAATAAGTAGCTTTATAATAGCAGAGTAATCCTTTACCTAGGATCTATAGAACGTTATAATCCTAAGGAAAGCCCTTAACTCTATTAAATTAGTATAAGTAGCCTATTCGTAGATCGTAACTATTTTTACTTCCTCTAGATAACGCTTATTAGTATTATAAATATAGCTAATAATTATTACTACTTCCTAGGCTTACTATAACTTAACTACTACTACTATATATTCTGCTAGCTCGAAATTAACTAGGACCTTATTAACGTTCTATAAGTATTCTAAAATAAATCTATAAATCCCTAGATAAGACTCGATCTCTTCTTTATTATATCGCAAAGTTAGTCCTTTAATAGTAATATTATCGAGGAAGGCTTTATAGTAGCTAGGGATAAGGTTTTATAGGATTCTAATTATAACCTATATAAATTAAGCAACTAAGTTTATTACTCCTTAAGGTAATATATATATCTATAGTAGTCTAATAGGTAATACGAATATTATTAAGTCTCTACTTATAGGGTCTAATAGGACTTAGTTATATCCTAAGAAGAAGTCTAGTAATAATAATAGTTAAGATATAGCAAAGTCTTCTAAAAGGTTATCTACTAAAGGGGGTAATACTACGTCTTATATTATAATTATATCTTTCTTAGTTGCTAAATTAATAAGCCTTATCTTACTATCTTTCTTTTACACGAGGAAGAATAGATAATAATAAGCTATATAACTTTACTTAAGGATTCCCTGCTTTAGTCTATCCTTTAGAATTATAATAATATCCTACTCTAGTCCTCTTAATATTAGGATTCCTTTTGCTTGCTATACCTTATATAATACTATTTAAATTATTTATAGAGGTATAATAGAAGGGTATATAGAGCTATAATACTTAAATCCCTAGGCTAAAGCCTTCTCTCTATTACAGGCTACGCCTAGGTTAAGCCTACCTAGGCTTCTACCCAGGTTTACTACCTTAAGGAGCTACCTAGGGCCTACCTAGGGCCTACCTAGTTATTCCCTATAGACTAGCGAAATCTCTATTAGAGAGGAAAACTTCCCCTTTTTTCCTCTTTAGCTTAAATAAATAATATTATAGTAACCTTATATTAAATAAACTTAGGTCTAACCCCTCGTATATTTAAGCTTATTACTATAATAATAATAATAGGTCGAGCGCTACTCCTACTAGTTAGTAAGATAGTTAATAGTAGTATAGCTAAAACTTAAGATAAGCTATTATAAGCTAATTTAGTAGTAGTAATAGAGTCCCTCTAGTAATAGGTATAGGAGATTAAGTAGGGGAATAGCTAACGCATAGCTATGTAAACCCCTATAAGTACTACTAGTAAGGTACTAGTAATACCTAGTATAATATACTAGAAGCTACTACCCCTACTCCTAAAGTTTTTAAGTAAGTAGAAGGAATATACTACCTAGGTATAGTAAATAAGATATAAGATTACTATAGATAGGGCGTTTTATACTATAGATATAGAGATATAATACCTTATTAACTCCTACTTAGATACTATAGCCTAGTAGGTAATCTCTACTTTTTATAAAGCTAGGGGGGGTAAGGGGAAATATAACTCCGAGGACTTTATAGCTTACCTAGACTAGATATATAAGGACCTAAATATCTAGTTATAAGCTATAACCTAACTATAAACCCTTTAATAAAAAGAGAATAAATCCCTAGTAACCCTCCTATTAAGATTTAAGTAAATACTAGCTAATATAGGTAGTATAAACTAGCCTAGCTAAGTCTAGATCTTACTTCTAGAGGCCTCCCTTACCCCTAGGCTAAGGAACTAGCTAATTATTATTAACCTACTAGCTAATTATAATAACTAGCTCTTAAAAGCCTAGAGTATTATATAGAGAGTAGAGCGCTAGAAGGTCGCTAGTAATTACCTAGTAACTTATTAAAAACTTATTACTAAGAATACTAAGGGGGATACTTATATAAGTAGAGTAGTATACGTCTTATAAGTTAAGGAAGTAAGACGCTATAACTATTAAAACTCTAAATCCTCCTTAGGTACCTCCCTAGTATAATACTAATAACCTTAGAAAGGTATAAGGGACCCCCGTACTTATTATACTTATAAAATTAGAAGCTATATTACTTAGTACTACCCTAGTAAGGAGGACTAGCTACTTAGGTTATAAGAATAAAGACCTTAAAAAAAGAAATAATATACTACGAGGTTATAAATAACTACTAGGTAGTAACTAACTCCTTAGAAAAAGACGAGGAGTTAGAAAAAAACTAACTCTAGAGTAAAATTAAGCCCTAGAGCTTACTTAAGAGGAGATATTAAGTTAAGAAGAATATAAATAGGAATAACTAGCTAATAATAAGCTACTTAATATTTAAGTTAGAGTTAATAGAGGATATCTAGCTTATACCCTAGTAAATACTAGGAGTAATACTTATATAATAATTAACCTTTCCCTAGCCTAATACCTCTACTTTCTATATATTAAGAAGAGATACTAACCTATAAGAAGGTATATATTTAGTAGATTATTACTAGGTAATACGCTAGGTATAGTAGTATTTAACCTAGAAACGAGTAGCTATACCTAGCGTATCTTTATATATATAGTTAATAGCCTAGACTCTAATATCCTCTTAGGGCGCCCTTAGATAGAATAGAGCTAGGTTATTTATAACGCTATAGCTTACTAAGTATATTATAAGAGGGGATAAGTTACGCTATATCTAAAGGACTAAGAAGAAACTCCCCTTATAAAGGAAATAAGGGCTATAAGGTTCCTTAATATACCCTCGTTCTCTATAATCTACTAATACCTAGTGAGATAATTAGGTAAGTACTAGGAGAGTACTAAAGAGGTATTAATATAGGCTATTAGCTTATCTAATATTAAAAAAGCCTTAAACCTAAGACTAAAAGAGAGTTAATAATACTATCTACAAAACTAGGTCTTAAGGGAGTTTCCTAACCTATTTAACCCTAATAAAGCTTACTTACTACCTCCTAGGTAACTAGGGATAGACTACTAAATTAACCTTATATTAAGACTAGATAGGAGAGAGCTACTACTCCCCTAGGGCCCCCTCTATAGTATATTAAGAGAAGAGCTATTAATACTAAAAAAGATATTATAAGACCTCCTAGATAAGGGGTTTATTAGGGCTAGTAGCTTACTTATTAGGGTATTAGTACTCTTTATAAGGAAGCCTAGTAGGGGAATTTACTTCTATATTAACTATAGGGTTCTTAATATAATTATAAAGAAAGATTACTACTCTCTCTTACTAATCTCTAAGATATTATACTAAATAAGTATAGCTAAGTAATATACTAAGCTAGATATAGTAATAGCTTTTTATAAGTTAAGAGTAGTAGAGAAGTACTAGGAGAGAACTATATTCTATACTTAGTATAAGTTATTTAAGTAAGTAGTCTACCTATTTAGCTTAATTAGCACCCTTATTAGCTTCTAGCGATATATTAATAATACCTTATAAGACTTCTTTAATAACTTTATTACTATTTATATAAATAATATATTTAATTTACTTAAATAGAATAAGAGAAAACTATTAGAAGAAGGTCTAGGAGATCCTCTAGAGGCTAGCGGAT
Organism: Colletotrichum ledebouriae; assembly: GCA_036785755.1. Taxonomy (NCBI): domain Eukaryota; kingdom Fungi; phylum Ascomycota; class Sordariomycetes; order Glomerellales; family Glomerellaceae; genus Colletotrichum; species Colletotrichum ledebouriae. The sequence continues at coordinate 18,258 of JAVHLU010002283.1, forward strand.
ATAAGCCTAAACCTTAACCCTATAAAGTATAAATTCTTAGTTAAGAGGGTTAAGTATATAGGGTTTATTATAATAATAAGAGAGGGTCTCTCCTATAACCCTAAGAAACTCTAGGTAATTACTAAGTAATTACCCCTTACCTCTCTAAAAGGGGTCTAGAGCTTCCTAGGGTTTATAAATTATTATAATATATTTATACTAGAATATAGGGATATTATTAGACTACTTATACTACTTATTAAGAAGAATATAATATTCTAATAGGGAGATAATTAAGAACGAGCCTTCTTATATCTTAAGTAGCTTTTTAATACCTAGCTAGTACTCTACTAGTTTAGTCTAGAGGATAAGATTATTATTAAAACTAACTATTTTTAGATTTATATTAAGAGGGGTGCTCTTATAAATTAACCTAGAGGATACCTAGCGCCCTATAGCGTTCTATTTATAAAAGCTCTTACCTATAGAATATAACTACCCTATTTATAATAAGGAGCTCTTAGTAGTCCTTTCTTACTTATATATATAGAGGGTAGAGCTATATAATATAACTACTTTTAAGATATTAACTAACTACTAGAAGCTTAAATACTTTATAAAGAAGTAACGCTTTCTAGAGCGCTAGAGCTAGTATATAGAGGAGCTATCCTAGTATAATTTTACTATTAAATACTACCCTAATAGGGAAGTAGTAGCCCCTAATACCCTCTCTTAGAGGGAATAGGACGCGCTATAAGGGTAAGATAACGAGTAGAAATAGGGGAGGGTCTTATAGCTAATACTAGACTATACCTACCCCCGCAGGGACCCTATAGTTAGCCCCCTAGTAAGGAGAAGTTAGAAGGGCTATACTAATATCCTAGATACTATAGTCTTTAATAGTAACCCTAAACTAGAAGCGCTATAGCTAGAAACCATAAGGAAGGACACGATATATAAAGCTATATATTATATAGTTACTTACTAGCTTTAGAGCTTCCTACTAAATATAAAAGCTAAGGTTTTATAAGAATAGGGATATAGGTAGCAAAAGGGGCGGTAAAACAGCCTGAATAATAGATATTAATAGGCTGAGTAATATGGTGATGAAAGCTGATAGATTTAAGCATAAGGAGGTATTTTTCCTTGGAATTAATTGATGGTATTGATAATGTTATTATTGATGTTGTTGTTGTTGTTATTTCTAAGTTACAAATCCTGCCCTCACGAAGTGAGGGGTGAGATATTCTGAAACGTAACTGCAAAGCAGTAGCTTATTAAGCAGAAATCGCGCTCGGATCACTATGTGGTCCGTGCGTAGCTTCTATATATTTATAACTATAAAGCTAAGGATTATAAATATATATATATATATATATATATATATATATAAGGTTATTACTATTATTAGAATTTATATAGATTTTTAAAGTATTTATTCCATGAAGGAAATACTTTTATAGTT